>SNQJ01S0028188.1:42904-71997 GCA_010110895.2 Picea sitchensis | reverse complement strand
AAATTGCATGGTTAATTCCTTAAAATCCATGAGAATGGGACCCAAAGTCCTTAGCTAGTCTGCACCCAACACAATGTCACACCCGCCCATGTCTATAGCAAACATATGAGATTTCAGGTGGTAGTCACCAATTTGGAGACACATTTTTACAACGCCCTCCACATTTCATGGAGCCACCATTGCCAATCATGATTTGGAAATTATTGATGGCATGGATGTAGCAATGAGTTTCTTGGGAAATGCAGCGATGAATAAAATTATGGGTGCTTCCACTATCAACCAGAATGATGACCTTCTAATGCTTGATGTAACATATTAGCTTGAGGGTTTGGGGAGTGGAGAATCAGTGAGAGCATTGAGGGAAATGACCGGTTCTAATTCGGGAGGGTCTAAGGGAGGGGTTATGTCGGGGGTTTCAGGTGACTCGAACACAAGGGGAGTTTCAATATCCTCTTCCGAAATATCCTCGGAGATGGCCATAAACAACCTTTGTTCCTTACACTTGTGGCTTGGGAAATATTTGTCATCACAATTATAACAAAGGCCTTTGAGTTGGTGTTCATCCATTTCATCCCTGGTCAATTTTTGGATCTTTAGTGGAGTGGAGGGAGTAGTGGGATTTACTAGTTTAGGGCGAGGGATAAAGGAGGGTTTTCGGTTTGAGAAGATACAACTTGTTGTGCTTCTTTAGCTCTTTTAATATACTCCACCCAACTCTGAGGCCGAGCCATGAGGACATGGGCCTGAATCTCATCCTTGAGGCCACTAATAAAACATTCTTAGAAAAAGGCATCAAACATGCCCTCTGTCCGAAAATCCAGGCGCTCAAAGGAAGCTATAAAGTCTTCCATTGTTCCTGATTGTTTCAAATTTGTCAAATGGCCCAAATGGTTGGTTTTAGTGTCAAATCGTTCATAAAGCTCTGCCACAAAGTGTGTCCAAGCAATATACCCTTGACGAGAAGTTTTTATCCATTGCCACCATTGCCAACATTCTTGATCTAGATGGATAACACCATATCGGAGTTTGGCCAAGTCATCTGTAATGTCATATAAAGAGAAATAATGTTCCATTTGGGTTACCCAACCAGTGGGGTATGAGCCATCAAATTTAGTCACTTCCACCCACGAAAGGCGTAGGTCACATTGAAAGTGATGGTTTTGAAAGTTATAGGAATGAGAGGAATGGTCACCTTGAGTATGTGGAGGTGAGGAAGAGGAATGGTTATCTGTAGGGATATGTAGTTTGGTGCAGAGTGCCAAAAAGACAGATTCAAGCTGGGTGGTGAGGTCTTATTTGATTTCCTCCGTTGAGGACTGCATGGTTGTATTAATGGCAACAACATTGGCACTGAATTGTTTCACTTCTTGTTGGGTCTTGATGAGACCAGATTGCAAGGTGTTGAAGTGATATTCCAAGTCTTGGCTACGAGTATGGGCTATGAGGATAGGGGAACTGAAAACGGGCGGGCGGGGTCAATTTTTTTTTCCAAAAAATGATATGGATGAATTTGATAAGGGTGAAGAGATTAATCCAATGGAATAGGTCTCAAATAATGGTGAAAAAAATTCCAGACCTTTTTTTTTTTTTTTTTTAACCCCTGTGGAGTTATACTCTGATCTGAAGAATACTGCAGAGAGGAAATGCCCAAATGCTTAACCAGAAATAAATGTGTATTTACTTGGAAACCTTAACAAAGTTGCACGACAATAGATCTTGTCTATTTTAATTTGTTTATGTTATAGGGTTATACAGACAAGGGTTTGCCTTATGCTATAGCTCTCTGATATACGTACAGAGTCCAATAGTAGTACTCAGACCAATATCTCAGGGCACTAACTAAGGAGGATAGATCGTACCCTTAGCCATACTACCTGACTACCCAGGTACTAGAGAGTATCTTTCCAAGTGATGTTCTCGCTGGCACTATAGCAGTCAAGCGACCAATCGATTTATCTAAAGAGGGCTTCAGGAAATCTAAGTCGATCCGTACACAGGTGTTGTCTAATGTGCTACCACTCTAAGGGGTACCAACAGGGATTACAAGGGTGGCCAATAGATGTGCGCTTAAGAACCACTTGTATTTCCTGCGTGTATGAATCCCTTAACCACGGGTTTATGTGCATAATGACAGATATATGTGGCTTAAAGATGCTAGAATACGTCTCTACCCTAAAAAAAGAATTTACCCACAATTTCTGCCAAGGAAAGTTCCCTGATACCACTTGTAATATACCAGATATAAAAAGTATGCATAACAGAAATAAAATGCTAGAAATGGCAGAATAACAACAATATAGCCAGAATAATCACCATAATAACACTGAAATGATATAAGAATAACAACAGAAATAACACTTTGATTCTAAGAGCAATGTTCACAGGCCTCTTCGAGGGGGAAATCTCCAGTTGAGTAGAGATATATAACAATAATATCCAAGCTAGGGTTGTCATACCCTCGACTCCTATTTATACCAAATATGTCAATCAAAAGAAGCATAGGAAGATCCTTCTAGAAGTGGAAGCTTCTATTAAGTCTTCTTACATTCGACTTATTCTATTATATTGCAAGGCCTTATTAATATTGACCTTTATTACATCCGAATATATTGTTCTACCTATGTGAGGGTTATGAACCTAACATCTAATGACCAAAATAATTCAACAAAAAAACCTTGGAGATCGCATCCCTGAGGGTGCCAAGAACACGAAGCCACAAGATCAGAATCCTAAGAAAGGAAATTATATCCATGATTTGATTTCCATCAACTCCTCTCTCGATGCTTGGATCATAGATTTAGGAGCATCACACCACATGGATGCCACAAAATAGGCCTATTATTTATTGGATGCATGTAAAGGTCCTCCTATTCTGATGGGGGACAAATCTCTAGCCAAGGTCATCGACAAAGGAAGTATTGAACTCACAAACTGAAGCTTCGAGAATGTGTTGCACGTTCCCATACTTTTCGTCGATGTTCTCTCCATGTATCAGATGACTAACTCCGACACTGGAAAGAGATTCATATTCACACCTGATGCACTAGATATCTATGACATGCAAATTAATTCCAGGGTTGCTCATGGGAGGTAAATCATCAATCTAGACTCTACACATTTTCAGAATTTATTTAACCAGATTCTACATTACTGCTTACCCATGTTGATAAAACTAGTAGGATATGGCACAAAAGGTTTGGGAATTTAAATTTCATATATATGAAACAAATTAGAAATAAGGGCATGGTTGATGGTCTACTCGACATCTACTTCTCCAAAAGAATTTGCGAGGGATGTGTTCTTGGAAAACACCCTCAAGAGAAATTCGACAAAGGAAAGACTCAGAGAGCTTCCCCTCCTTTAGATCTGATCCATAGTGACCTCATGTGCCCTTTTTCACATCCATCAATAAGTAAAGAAAGATATGTGCTCATTTTTTTTTATGATTTCTCACGCTTCACATGGATTTTCTTTCTCAGGAAAAAATTAGAGGTCTTTCAACACCTCAAAGATTTCAAAGCCCTTGTTGAGACACAGTTAGGAAAGAAAATAAAAATCCTTCAAACCAATAATGGGGGAGAGTATGTCAACCATGAGATATAGAATATTTTTCATGACGTAGGGATTTAGTTTCATCACACGGTTCCCTATATTCTGTAATAAAATGGTGTTTCTGAGCAGAAAAATAGATCTCTAAAAGAGATGGCATATTGCATGCTACATGCAAAGTCACTTGCACATAGATTATGGGAATCACTTAATTGTGCAACCTACATCCAAAACAGATATCCCCATAGATATGTCAAGGATAAGACCCCCTAGGAGTCTTGGAGCAGCCTCAAACCAGAAGTGACACACTTTCACGTTTTCAGTTCACGTGCATGGGCCTGGATTCCCTCTGAAAAGAGGAAGGCACTTGATCCACATATCATAGAGTGTATCTTTGTTGGATACCATAATGGTGTGAAGGGATACGACCTTATTGATCTTTCCTCGGACCGAATCATCATTCAGGGAAGTGTCTAATTCAAGGAAAGTGTCTCACATGGACCTTAGCATCTTCATGCAAATACCTTTGTTCTTCCACCTATCATAGATGATGAACATCCACATGCAGACTCTTCTTCAGATGAGAGTTCTGATTCATAGGATTCAGGTGATCTAGATACAGAGTTAGTACAATTAGATGTAGAGTTAGTGAATGCAGATGCATATGTAGAGCCAGAGTCGAGGCCTAAGTGGGCTCAGACTACTCTTCAGGATGTAGGGGGTCTCATTGGGGATCTAGATGATACTAGGAGGACTCGATCTGATTTCGAGGAGCATCCTATTTCACTCTTTTCCACTGAATCGTTGCCACCCAAGAATATTTTCTAAGTTCAGTCTTCATATCCACATTCTTATGGTGAGGCTACTAGAAATCCCTTTTGGGAATCCGCCATGCAAGAGGAGTTCAACTCCCTCTTCTAGAATCGTACTTGGTATCTTTTTCCCATTCCTTCTAGAAGGAAACTTTTTAGGTGCATATGGGTCTACAGGACCAATAGCGCAGTGGATGGATAGATTAGTAGATACAAATCCAGGCTTGTTTCCAAAGGATTTCAATAGGTGCATGGCATTGACTATGATGAGACCTTCTCTCCAGTAGAGAATATCTATTCTATATGTTTGACACTTTCCATAGCGGAAGTCAAGGGATAGGAAGTTCATTAGATGGACGTGGAGAATGCATTTCTTCACGACGATCTCTATGAGGAGATCTATATGTAGCAGCCCCAGGGATTTATAAAGGATTCATCTTTGGTCTGTCGATCGAAGAAGTCTCTTTATGGCCTCAAGCAGGATCCAAGGGCATGTTATGCCAAGATGGAATCCTACATGTTGTCAAAGAACTTTGTACATTGTAAATCAGACCCTAGATGTTTACATTCTCAGGACAAATAATTCACTTCTACTCTTAGTTCTATATGTTGATGATTTGTTGATCATCGGTTGCTCAAAATCAACGATTCTTGTAGTCAATAGGATTCTACATGACAGGTTCTTGATGATGGACATGCATCCACTACACTTATTCCTTGGACTCGAGATCATTTAGGATGCATCAGGGATGAAACTGTCTAAGGCCAAGTATGCATGAGATGTCCTTGAGAGATTTCACATGACAGAATGCAAGTCTTCCCTGACGCATTTCTTATCAGGAGTACGACTTGAGGATGGTGGGGACACTCCACTAGTTGACAAAACATTGTACAGACAGCTAGTGGGGAGCTTGTTGTATCTCACACACTCCAAACCATACCTCTCTTATGTAGTTGGTGCAGTCTCTAGGTTCATGCAGGAGCCGTATGAGCTACATTTTCTAGATGAAAAGAATATCCTTTGATACGTACAGGGAACCATCACCTTTGGGATTCATTATAAAACATACTCTACATTGGACCTCATTGGGCTCACTAATGCTTACTAGGCTGGTGATATCATTGATCACAAGTCCACATCTGGTTACTCACTCAGTCTTGGTTCCAAGCCTATCTATTGGTAGAGAAAGAAGCATGCTTCTATTGCTCTATTTTCATCCAAGGTAGAGTACAAAGGGGTAGTTAACATAACCATTCAGGCTATGTGGCTACAATGTTTTCTCACTGAGTGGGGAATTTAGTTTCATTGGTCGATCGTCATCTGGTGTGACAACCAAAGCACTCTGAAGTTTTGCAGAGATCCAGTTTAGAGGAAGTGGATGAAGCACATCGATATCCACATGCACTACATTCAGGACTTAGTACATGAGGGGATAATCGACCTGTAGTTTTTTCCTTCAGCAGAATAGACTACAGACATCCTCACCAAGACCTTCACTGAGAAAAAGTTTCATTCTCTATGCACTCTTCTTGGAGTGAAGGAAACAATTTCCTAGAAACTGAGTTATTCTTTTTGCATACATTGTACCTTGAGGGCAGGGTTTTCCCATGAGGTTTTCCCTCTTTCCTTTCTTTATTGCATTGTATATTTTGTATTTAGGTACCTAACATGGTTTAGTTGCTGGGACCCATTCTTTATTTTCACCATAGTGACGTTCAAGGGGGGTATTGGAGTTACTTCACACACACCTAGGATTTATTTTTCCTAAGGTTTTTCCTATGTTTATTAGTCATTATTCAGTATCCTATACTTTAGGAAGAATATTCCTCTAGGGAGAATGTTCTCTTCAGTTGTCACTTCAGTTTGATTAATTGAGTGGAGTCTGGATGCTATATTGAGATTATCACTATTCAACATTGGGATCATCATCAAATAATGCACATTGTCCTTGGGATCGTCACCAGACTAGCGCATTAACCATGACTCCATGATATCCTCCTCACTTTAGTTTTTTTTAGTCAGTTAACTAAAAACTGTTAGAACAGTTAACTCATCTAGGTGGGTGTTCACTCCCGTAACTTCCCAAGAGACTAGACTAGGTGGTAGTTTACTCTTGTAATTGTTGGTGTGTGTCCAGATCACTCTAGACCACCACTATGGCACATTGTCTTCTCCTCCAGTGCACATTGGTTTATTTGTACAGAGTATATCATGTGTAAATTATCATTCATTCATTTTGTTAATGATAATTCTTCCATTCTTTCTCTCCTTCTTCTCTTTTATTCTATTTTCTTTGCAATCGTGTATGTCAATTCCCAGCTAGATCTATTATGCGTAGGTTCAACACATTTATAGGTTCTAATGGGATTTCCTTGCTCTATTATTTATAATCTCCAAGTATCTTCCTCAAGGGGTTACCTTCTAACGAACTTTACCCAACTTCCTTCTCTTAGGGCTAACCCACTTCTAACCACTTGTCCACTTATAAACACTTTATCCACAAATAGTAAAATCATCAATTCTAGTTGTAACTAATTTATTATCTAATTAATTTCGTTTGCAACCACTTTGAATTATCCATAAATAGTAAACTCACCACTTCTTGTTACAACCACTTTATTATTTAAATAATTTCTCTTTGCAACCGCTTTGACTACGTTGTTATTTAAATAATTTCTCTTTACTCACAACTTCTTGTTGCAACTAACTTTTCTATAATTAGTCAATTCATAACTTATTTTCCCTTAACTAACTTCTTGTTGCAACCACTTTATTATTTAATTTATTTCTTGGTCAACCATTTGAATATTCAATCTTCTCATCAGAACTACTTTACCATAATTACCAAACTCACAACTTTTGGTTGCAACTAATTTATTTTGAATTAGTTTCTTAATGCAACAACTATACCCATGATTAACTCATAGTTACCATCAATTTGACTAGTACACTTATTCTGGGATCTTCTAGAATAATTGACTTATTTGACATTCGGGGGGCGTCTAGATAACTCATGAGGGTTCTCCAACTTCACATGGCCATAACTCTCTAACCGTGAGGCATCATGTGATGTTCCACATATCACCGAAAATTGTATGACATGTACTATCCATCTAGAATAGTCTTACATACATTTTCACTGATCATCATTCATTTATACCTCAATAAAACGCAGGTCCCTTACCCATACCTTTTTGCTACCAGATTTCACTACCGGACTTGTCCAAGGGTTGAAATCAATTTCTACGGGTCGAAATCAATCTAAAATATCACTCTCCAAGGGTTGACATAAATGACAACCAACAATCCAAAACAACTTTCCATCAACCTAAGCTAATCATCTAACAATAAACTTAAGCCTTCCCTTGTAAAATATGAAGTTGTCGAATATTGCGCGAGGGAGGAAATTGAAGTATTGTCTCAACCTTCATATGGTCCACCATGATCCCATGCTCAGAAAATATGAATCCCAAAAGGAAGTTAAACATAACAAAAAATATGCATTTGCGAGGGTTCAACCAAATGAAATAATAGCAACATCTTTCAAATACTAGTCGAAGGTGAGTCAGATGATCAACCCTCTTACAAGAGTGAGCAACCATATCATCTAGATAGGATTCAACTATATGTTTAAGGTCTTGAAATGTGAAGGTCATGTCATGTTGAAAATTTTCTCTAATGTTATTAAGGCCAAAAGACATTTTTCGGTATGAAAATGTACCCCAAGGACAAATGAACGATGTCTTATGTTGATCCTTGGGTTTAATTTGAATTTTATTATAGCCTGGAAGTCCATCCATAAAATAAAATACCTTGCTTCTCGCACACTCATCAATAATATGATCAATAAAGGGAGTGGGAAAGTTATCTTTAGGACAAGCTTTATTCAGGTCCCTAAAATCCATACATAAACGAAAAATTGCTTGCTTCTTATCTACGAGAATGGGATTGGATACCCATTCGATCAAGGGAACTGGGTAGATGAAGCCAACGTTAAGCAACTCCTCCACCTCTTCCTTAATAGCGGGGGCCTTCCTAGTATTTACAACCCTAAGTCATTTTCGAATGGGCTTGGCATTCATATAAGTTTTAATTTCATGTTCAAAAATATTGGGGTCAATCCCTATAATATCTTCATACGAACAAGAAAATACATCTTGGAATTCCTTAAAGAGATTGATGTAAATGTGAATTTCTTTAGGAAAAAAATCTGCACTGATATATGCGTTTTCGATTTTACCAGAGGTTCAAGAGATGTCGATCATGATGGTAGGGGAAATATTCACCATGTTTCCTTCAACATATATACCATGCGTATCTAACATAACTAAAGTGTGACTAACCATCTCACTTAGGGTGTACCTAAACTCATCCTCTTTAATCCTCTGAAGCTCTGGGAGAAAATATGATCTATGATGAAGTTTATCCCAAGGCCTATCAGGACCAGACATGGCCTCTAAGATTGCTTCACATGAGGGAAAAGTATTGTCGAGGAATTCATGTGAACTAGATGAGTGTGCAACCCATATGGTATCTAAGACAGGATCCATCTCTTCCATCTGCGAGGAGGAAGGATCTAGGTCGGTATTAAATTCTTGTATAACCTAATATGTAATCTCTACAGCGGACAAAATCATAGCCATCCCTATGTGTGAATTCCCTTCATACGACTTATCCGAAGAAGGTAGGGTCCATGGGTCATTAAAATATGAAGTAAAGAATGGAACAAACATCAATGATGATGAAGAATCATTGGAGATGGAATTAATGTACAAGATTGGTGTTGAGAAACCAAAAGCTTCCATCAAGGAGGAATACATTCCGACACCAACCTTCTCAATTTATTTTTGAGAATTATCGATAACGGGGACCAAAGTTCCCACCAATGCAGTTGAACTAGGGTGCGCTAAAGACAATTGGTCAATCGTCACAATCTTCCCTTCGTGAGGAAAAAATAAAACACGGAATATCGATGACAAAATGGTTATCATATTGTAAATCCAATTACACCTGAGTAAAAGATTGTAGTTGAGGGGTGCATCAACCACCTTGACCTCGACCTCCATAGTCTTTCCACCTAATTGTACTGGGAAAGTGGGAAGGATACCATGGGGTTTTAAAGAACGTGGAACTGCAATTAACATGGTCGTGAATTGATAAAGTGGAGGCGATCCAATGGATTTCCAACAAGATAGAGAAATCATGGATGTTCAAACACCTTCATCAATGAAAATACATTTTATGTTAATATTCATACTCTCCACATGGATTTGAAAGGCCACATGGTAAGGTAAGAGAGGCTTGAAATCCATAACATCGAACTTGATATATTTTGAGCCATGGGGTATATATCTCCCAATGTAAATAGAAAGGAATTCCTCTATGTTGGACACATATCGATCGCCTCCAAAGATGACATCGTGCACAATGTTTGGCCCAAATCCTTGATAATCGAGTAATTTTGGGTAGCTCTAGCATTAGGATTGTGATAAGATCACTTAAAGAATCCTTTAAAAATGCAAGGTGGAGGTTCAGTCTTATCGATCTGCAAAGGTTTTTCTGTAGGAGGAGGCTCTGGACCTAAAACTGGTTGTGAAGAACCATAATCATGAATCCTAGTGGCTACACTAATCTCAGATCATACCATATTGATGCATTGATTCCCACCATCATGTGAAAATGGATTTTGACTTTCACTCGATGGATTTCTAGTGTTGGAGGCTCCCGAGGTCACATTTTGATTATGTGGAAACATGTTACTAAACACAGAAGGTTGTTGTGTTATGAGCCTCAAGGCTATCTCAATTTTTGGGTACAATTGGGTAAGGTGATCATCTTTACAAAGTTTACATGGAAACTTTACCTTCCTCTTTTCTTTCTTTCCCTCACCAACATTAGTATTAGATTTATCCTTATTTTGGTTTTCCTTTCTTTTATGATTATTGTTATTCTTCCTACCCTAATGATTATTGTTATAATCTTTCTTCTAGTTCCCTCTGGGTTGTCTATTCCCTTTTGGGTTCATCGACTGTACGTAATGTACATTCACCAACTGGGTGGGTGAGGATGAATTTATATCTTGTCCTACTATAGAATCGTTAAGAGATAAATATTTTAGTTGGTTCATCACTTGGTCTATAGACTTGGCACTTGCAGAGCCTATGTTTCCATTGGCATGATGCCTAGGATTGTTTCTAGGATCATAATTCGACCGCGGTGCATCATGAATAATTTCATAAAGCATCCCAGATTGAGCATATATAAGATCCAGCTACTAGGATTTAAATATGGCCTCTTCCTAAAATGTTACTTTGAATGTAGAAGCATCCTTTAAAATGTAAGGAAATAGGGACTTGAGTAACCATTCCAACAAAAACTCTAGCAGAATGTAATATTTAATCAACCTCTTCCTTCTATGCCAATCTTGAGTATGATCTGATATGTGGGTGTCTTTATCTTGATGAAAAGCCGATAAAGTTTCTATGTCGTCATCGTAACGAACCGACAATTGGAAGTGGTTGAAAAAAACCAAGACCATCTCATTGAATGTTTAGTAAGTTCCCCCAGGTAACTCGATATACCGTTTCGCGTCAACCCCCATAAGGGTGCATTGAAACAGTCTCAAATGAATAGAATATTCATTGAGTTAGACGAGCACCATAGGTGAAAAGTAGTCACATGATCACTTGGGTCCTCACTACTCTTTCCCTCAAACTTTGGAATGTCAGAGGGAAGCTTGGTAGGAATGGGGATCCATGATGGATCATGATGCACTAGGTCATTCATCAATTTTGAGAAGTCTGGAAGATTTAACATGGTCAGAAATGGGAATCGTGGCTACAGTGTCTAAGACCATGCTCCCGGGAAAGACTGGTTTTGAGAGATTGCAGGCCAAGTATGGTTTCGGTATACACCATGGCCTTTTCTAGTAGGATAGTATCCTCCTCCCAACTAATTCATAAAATTTTGTAAGGGCAACATCATCAAGGAAGATGCTTGCAAGAAGAAAACAACATGATATGGGTTAGTCATGTGAGGATATATGTTTCTCCCAGACGAAGGAACTCCATGCAGGGGGTTTCCCATACTATAAAATTGACTCCCCCTTGATGAAACACTAGAGGTTATAAGAAGTTTTTCCATGAGAAAAGTATTCGTAGGAACTGACATTGTGGAAGAAGGATGGATGAACGAAATATAAGAAGTAGAAGGACCACCCCTTTGAGCACTCCACCCTTGAAAATTATGGCTAGGATTGGGTCTGTATGAAGGAGGATTCCAACCTCCTATAGTGGGAGTTGGTTGAGGGATATGACCCCCACCAAATTAGAAAGGAGTGTAAGGAGGCGACGTGCACCCAGACCCAAAACCAGGATTCACAATAGATGTCAGAACGAAGGATGACAAATGTGAAATCATATATGGCATACCAAAATAGAAAGGATTGGAGGCCCAGGGCATTGAATGAATACTATGATTCAGGATACTACTCAAGAATACAAAAGGATTCATCTGCATGGACTAAGCATAGACCATGGGGTGGGTAGCATTAAGTTAGGGAATCTCAAGAATCCAAACAATTGATGATGAGGGAGTCGAGGGGACTCCACTAATCATAGTGGAGGCTGGGGTCGAAGGGATTCCTGATACATTTATATCTGAATGATTATTCATGGTAGGATGGTGTGATCTTGAGCAGCGAAGATGTATGTACCATGTTTATTAACTCTACGCCTTTTAGGAGGCAGTTTCGGTAACAGAACAAATTGTGGTACTTGACTCAAAAGATGATGACACTGATGGGGAGGTCGGTCTTGCTCCATGATGACTCATAACTCGTAATGAAAAAAAAAATCCTAATGCCATCTAATAAACAAAGAGAACACTTTTGAAAAAAACTAAATCCCAATGCACACAAACAGGATATGATGGCTAAAGGGACCTCTTGAACTAAAGAAGGTATGCCTCTCCCAGGAGGGGATGAGATTCCTAAAAAATAGAGTGGAGTTAACAAAATCGGTTATAAGGAACCTCATGGGCTTCATAGTGTAGTCAATCAGATTCCTGCGGAGAGAAAATTCTCCATAATTTTGTGTGTTTTTCGATCCCTATCTGACTAAGGGTACCTACATAATAACCCTTGCAAGCAACCTATGTGGATACCTAGTTCAAGCAACTAAAGTCACCACAATATAACCAACTCTTAGGTGAGTAGTCGTAGGTACGGTCCACCGTATGGGTAGGGTAGAAAATCCTAAAGTATCGAAAGCACCTCCTGATCACAAGGAGGTAAAGGCACTAGCAAAACCCTAGATATGAATAGAACCCCATACATATCTATGATTATAAGAAGGTATTAGATGTCTATCTCTGCAACCAACTTCATGTAACCCCGTACTTAACTCCAATGTGAGTGGATCCTCCCGAGGACACCAATTATACAATGGGTTTCACCACTCCCTGGTCAGACACATGCGTTGAGTTTTATAGCCTTACATAATTTTACTTAGAAAATCCTATTCCAAGGCCCTAGGTCCTACACTTGTTTGTGTATCGTGAAAAATAAAATCGTTTCTAATCAATTTTAATTTTTCAGTGTTAATTTTAGTGGATTTTGCTTGCTCAAGAGGTGAGATCGTGAAAATAATGGTGTTATGACTCAATGTATATAAAAAGGAAGAAAATGTAAAAACACTCCTAAGTACTAGTCTTGGTTTTCAAAGAAATGATATGCTTCTAAATGTTGTTCACATGATGTAATCTCTTCAATTTCAATGAAGTGAAATCTTTCCTAGCATGCAAAAACTAATGTAATGGAGAAAAAAGCGCAAATTCTCTAAATAAAATGTAATTTTATTTTTTTTTTGTATTTTCAATATAATGAAATGAAAATGTAGGAACTGAATAAACAACCTCTCAGGAATAACCTATTGCAAGCACTAGAAGACAAGCCAAGCAGAACACCAAGAAACAACTACCTAGACCATAATGCAAGCACAACAAATGAGAAAAATGACAAGAAAGGAGTTTTCCAAAAAAAATCAACTATGACACAACTTCCTATCACTCTACAACCACTCAACAGATAGGACACGGACCCAAGAAGTTTCAACAACCAACAAAACTCACCCAACAAACACCAAACCTAGACAAAAAAACTTAGAAAATAGTGTACACGATTGTCCAGGGAACATAAGAGTATGTACGCACCCTAAACAAAGACAACACACGTATGTAAGTGATTGTCAAAGGAAAAACCATGTATGCCAAGGAAGACACTTACTAGGAAAGGGTTAGCCGAAGAAAATCAGATACAAATAAAAATAGAGGATGTCAACCAATAGGCGGCAGAGAAACTTAGGAAAATAGAGATCAATAAAGGAGAAAAAACACTAAATACCCCAAAAGGGAGATCCTCCCCAGTGGAGCCACCAATTTTTTTACGACGAAAATATCTCTATGGCTAGGGGTAAACCACTATAAATGGAAAGACACCCAGAAAAAAAATCTAGTCTCAAGTATTCTAGATAAATTGAAATGATAACAAAAGGAAGGCTATAATCCTACCTCGTCGAGACATCCAAATAAGACCATGGTTGATCCTAGGATCCAATGCTTTGTACTTGCAACTTGTCCTAAACATCCAAGATATACAAGCATATGAAAATTGTATAAAAATCTATCATATAAACTAGCATAATCCACTAACATGTATAAAAAATATTCCCATGGAAAGTAATACAAATATTTGCAACATATAATTAGACGAGAAAAGAGTATTTCTATTAATGTAACCAGCAAAAGCACATACATGACAAAATTTTGTATAAACACGTATCAGAACCAGGAAACTAAGTCCCTCCACATGTGCCTTCACAACTTCAATCCTCCACCAAGAAAAGATCAAAAGTAGTAGGAGTAATTGAGTTTCTCCTTCTCAATATAGGAAGAGCTTGGGGGTTGAACATAAAATAAGTTCAAACTTTCAAGGACAAAGGGATACATAATCAATATGAGGTTAAATTTCTCCAGAGTGTCTTTTCTCTCAATTGATGTGTTATCCAAGTCTTGTATATGGCTCAATTTATATCCTTCAAATGGACTTGAAGGGTTGAGTTAGAGCGTTTCTAGTATATGGAAGTTCAAGGATCATGGATCTCGTGACTTGGCATGGAAACCCGACATATTTTTTAATTTTTGAGCACAAAACCTGATGTATGTGGTCTATAATGGAGCATCCTACATATACATGAGTTGTCTAACTGTGGCCCATGTATATGTACAAAATTTTGAATTTTTGACTCTGGAATGAGAAAAATGGGGAATTTGAGTCTATAGAGGGAAAGGGAAGGCCATCAAAGAAAGATGCATGGAGTGTGGAAAAAATTGCTATAACACTACTTGCCATCTACAACAAACTTTCAAGTAACAAAACAATAAATCAAGGGCACCAATTCCATTCCCTTTAAACTCCCATGGATAGGAATAGGTGAGTGATTAAATGGATCAAAGGGGTTGTTCTCATTCCTTGATCCATTTTATAGTATTGAACTATCTATACATTCCTTGTTTACAAAGTATCTTTACCCCAAACTACCTCATCACTTTTGTGACATTCTTAAGTTGGAAATGAACAGGTTCAAACCCCACAGACCCTAGGAGCATGGAGGTCACTCATTGGAAAACCTCCATGTATGATGAACTTGGTCTTGGACCCACTCCCTCTTCAATGAAAGTAATATTCTACAATCTAGATAAGGGATTTATCTGGGGACCATATCAATCTCAAATTCATCCTCAGTGTGAATGAGCCAATATTTATGATCAGAACCGGTGATCAAGTCACACATAAAAGTATATTGGGCCTTATAACTCTTTCTATGAATGATACGCTTATAACCATTGAGAAAAAGGTTTTGTTTTTTTAATAATTTTGATTTATGGAAAATTCTAATTGATGGCATGGTGAGGTCCCATGGTTTGTAGATATAATGTAATTTTCTTAGAATACCTATAAAATCCTAATAAAAATGCATCCTCAGTCATATTACCTAAATTCACCCTACTAATGCCTTACCACCATGCTTCACTCATATGGGATCAATATATAAGGGACTCTTCTAGAATATCACTCCTTTACATTAAAATTCAAAATTTTCAAGATACTAACTATGTTAATGTTTTCTATTTATGACATGGGAGGATTATAAGAACAACTATGGCCACTTACTAGAGGAGGAGTGGAAAAGGAAAAATTACATAAATCACTTAAAACATGGAGGAGGAATCAAGAACTAGTGTCCCAGGTCCCATCCATCATGAAACTCACTGCATTGTTGATAAATATGTGTCTTACTATTGGGGGAAATATACTATATGTTTCAAAGTGATTCCTACGTTGATTTACTAGAGGGTGACAAAGACTTAGGAATGTACCAAATGATCAGGTGTTCCAAGATTCACAATATATCTTCTCATGTAGTTGTATTCCCATGCACTAAATCAATCTCCTAGACTATTTGACATATTTATGTTGATAACAAACTTATAAAGGATTCACATCAGAAAGATATCTCTTCTTTAAGTCCATAACATCTTTGATCATGGGAAAAAATTCCCAATGAAGAAATTGAACTAATAGAATATTGGATGGTTCATTTCCCCTTGAATGTAAGGGGTGTTATGAAGCACTGGTGGATCCCAGATAAACATTTCAAGACTAAATAATCTGATGCTTACCCCAACAAGATGTCAAGGACCCCATACAAATATGTAGCAACTATGTTCTATGAATTCTATGGAGAAGTTGATTCCAAGAGTTTCAAGGTACAATGGGTTCCTCTGATACACTCTATCATGATAATAGGAGACACATTCAACTGGGTAGAAATTGTCTTTATTATCTTGGAAGAAACAATGTGAGATGCAAAGAACATACTCCCAGGAAAACATCCAAATTTATGCATGTCCTCTTATTTATCAGATGTAGTATGTATGGTACATGCCTTTGGTATGTTTTATCATTTCCATTGCAAATATAAAAAAATTCATCTTTAATTTAAAGGAATATTCTTAAAGGGCGTATTATATGAGTGATTCAAAATAGTTTGGAAATTTTTGTTGTTGTGGATTTTGGCTAATTTTTGTTTATTATGTTAATAGGCATCCCTATATTGGAAATGGGGTTCCATAATGTTTTTTTTTTTTTTATAATAAATATTACATGGATGGATAAAATTTAATAAACTCTGAACATTCTTGGTCATTGTAAAAAAAAAGGGCAGGATTCACTTTATTTGGAAATGAGCATGTTATGGTATAACAAGTTCTTTCCACACGTTGATTAATTATCAAGTGGTTTGGCCATGTTCTCTTCCTTTGGAAATGGGCATGTTATGGTATAACAAGTTATTTTGACATGTTGATTAATTATCAAGTGGTTTGGCGACATTCTGAGCATATTGTGTCCTTCCAGCCAACTCCTTCGGTCCACCTCTAAGTCATTTCTCCTCCTAGTAAATTTAGGTCATGCATCATTTTTCTATATCCAGACAGTCTATGTAACCCAAGACATTTTATAGGCACTTGAAAATCGAGACCCAGGGAATCCATTTCAAGCGATAAGAGAGAATATATTTGGTTTCATTTACACCTTTGTGAATCATTCCCCCATTTCGTCTAACATATAATTTGTAAAATGCTATTTTGATCCTCTTGAATATTTTTTATTTCTATAGTTAATAAAGAAAAAGACTAAGACTATCTTAGCATGAGCACCTAAAGGGGCTATGATACCACAAGAGGGGAAAGGCCAAGGGTCTAAGAGGGGTTTATACCTAAAAAAATTTACCTTATACTACCTTGAACCATCATTCATTTCAAAATATGAGTTTCAAATTTAAAAGAGGTTAAGAGGAGTGCAGGAAAAAAATTCTTCATTCTAAGCCATCATTCTCTAAAAACTAGCAAGTTGTCTCCCCTCCATTCTTGAAACTAACAAAGAAGTTGAATTGGAATTTTCTTGCTATCATGCATGCATGGGAGATTTGAATAGGGAGAAGGAGGTTGTTGGAAATAGGGAGGAGGAGAGTTTTTAGAGAGTTATACAACAAAAAAAGAGAGCCAAGTATATGATAGAACAAACCATCCATGAAAGGAAGCTTTTAGGCTTAGAAAAAATGTCAAAAACCCAAGAGGATTTTGCATAAGCTTGAGATATTAGCTTGGACCTTTCCATGCACACATTGAATAGCACCAAAGGGAGTATTTTTTGAGGTATTGTGTAGTAGACAAGGAGACACTCCTTGTGTCGTGTGGGGTAGGTAATGTAGGTGTCTAAGAGGATCTCAACCCTCAAGAAGCTCAACAATAAAAATCACTTTGTTTGAACCTGTTAAGTTTGACATTCAAAGTTTTATTTTCCTACTTCTCCCTAGTGGTATCATAGTCCGACTAAGGGGTGATGTCCTACAGTTGAGTGGAAATTGCTTTCTCAAGTGGTTGTTTGGTCAACTTAATTTTAAATAGATAAGTTAATCCTAGTATTAATTGTGATATGTTGTTATTATGATGTGGTATTATGTCTTGAATGTTGAAAAAATGTGAATTCTACATGTTTACTATTTGGGGTAATGAATAATTCCTTCTATGTATGCCAAAAAATAATTACTATAATGGAAATTAGAAATCTATTACAATTTTAGTGTTGTATGATGGTTTAATAGTTGTGGAGTGTGTATATGGTTACTTGGTCTCTATACAGTATAATACACATGAGCCAATTCTTCTTATACTAACCTCACTGAGGAATATGTTTAAACAAATAGGCCAAAAAATCACATGAATCCAAAGTAGATCCAATTGTAGGCTTATAATCACTATGTAGAGCACCCAAATGTCTTACGCATCTCAAATTCTCCAGAAAATTACTCACCGCTACACACTGCAAGACATTATTCCTCTGGTTAGACATGAGTTGATAGGAAATGATGAGAAGTCATGTGATTTATATTTACCAAATATTAAAAATGTTTCATGAAAAGAAGCGTTGTATTCTTATGGTAGGCTACTTGTTCATGGTGTTACAATCTCAACCAATATGTTACTACAAATTTGATAAATTGAAGGATCGAGAGAAACGGTAAATTTGGCATCTAGGATACAAGTCCAGGAAAATTTTCCATTCAAGTGTTTGGAAACGATGGAAAATATTTCATATTAGAGCTTGGTATTAGTTGAATATGTTCAACATTAAGCCATGGCTACCAATATTGATGGAAAGGAGACAAAGAAGAACTATGGATTTAATTTTGGCAAAGTTTAAGAAGGAGATATTGATGGTGTTGTCAAGGTTGCGGTTAAGAGAGGAAACCCACTAGAAGAACAAGGTATCTATGAATTCCAAGAATAAATAAGGATTATTTATAATCTCAAGCATCTCATTTGGTCTCTCTTATTGGTTATTGTGAAGAAATTTGTGAGATGATTTTAGTTTATAATTACATGGCCAAGGGACCACTGCAAGGACACTTGTATGGTAACAACAATTTGACTCCTTTGTCATGGAAGAAAATATTAGATATATGTATTGGGGTTTCTCGAGGCCTTCATTGTAACACACTTGACACTTAAGTACCCTTTTAGGGATGTAGCATCGAAATTTTACTTTCCTTAATCATCTCAAATCCTATTCCCGAGACCTCCATCACATTCTGCTTGGCAAGAGCTTCCCAACAACTGCTACCATGCTCAAATCCGAGCTTTGGATTGCAAGTTATGGCCCTTCAAGGCTCTTCAACCCTTCATTGGTCAAAGGCCATGTGGCACCCACATGGCACCTTGTCACTCGACACTACACATCATCATATTATACAAGACTCTTCCCACCAGGATTCGACATTTGTCTAGCTCTTATGATCCACCTAAATCATAGACCAATCAATTATATGATTATAATCATGTGCATATTTCTTTAGTAATGAAACATGGAAAACATTATGTGCCTTCACAGTGGGAGGAAGTGATAGTATATGTGCTACATGTCCCACTCTATCCAAAATTTCAACAGGTCCAAAATAAAGATGTGCCATCTTGGCGCAACCTCCCATTCTAAAGGAACTCTTTCTCGACCTAACTTGAAGATACACATGATCCCCTTATTTGAACTCTCGAGGAGTCTTTTTTTTTGTCTTCATAGCTTTTCTATCTATCTTGAGCTATTTTCAGATTTTGTTTTATCCAAATTACTTGTTGTTCCATTTTCTTTAGCATATCAGGCCCAATTGTAATTATGTCTACTGGGTTATTCCAGCTGATTGGAATATTGCATTGTCTACCATAGAAGGCCTCAAAAGGGATCTTCTTGAATTACTCTTGATATCCATTATTATAAGAAAACTCTACAGTGGCAGGTAGTCTTCCCACTTCTTGGGTTGATTCATTACATACATCTTTCACATATCTTATAACACTTAGTTCACCCTCTGTGTATGCTCATCGGTTTGAGGGTGATAGGTTGTACTAAATAGAAATTTAGTTTCAAAACCAACAAGCAAAGATTTCCAAAAGTTTGAAGTAAATTGTGTATCTCTATCGGATATGATCTCGTTAGAAATGCCATGTAGTCTAAATATTTATTTCATGAAAACACTAGCAATATCTATTTCCTTGCAAGTTGATTTTGTGGGAATAAAGTGAGCAACCTTGCTCAGTTTTTCCACGACTACCATGATGGCGTCATTTTGTTTGGTTGATTTTTGTAACGCTGTGATGAAATCCATGGATATGGTTTCCCATTTCCATTCTGGGATTGGTAGGGGATACAACAACCTTGTTGGATGTCGGTGCTCTACCTTAACTTGTTGACATTCTAGACATTTAGCTAAGTAACCAGCTATGTCATTTTTCAGTCCAGGCCAATAATATAGTTTCCTAGTAGTTGTGATCATTTTCTGATAACTAGGATGACCAGTTGATGGTCTTTTGTGTAGTTCATTCATTATGAATCTATTCAAGTCGTCACAGTTTGGAATATACAACCTAAATTTGTAAGTTAGCGGGCCATCATTCAACAATTTATAACCCTCATACTTCTACCCTGTCGGATCTTGATCTAATTATGATTTCACCGTATTGAAAAATGCATATGTTTCTTGTGCACTTTTGACTCTCTCCTTGATGTTTGTTTCATAGGTTTTTACATCTGTCAAGTGAATCATTTTCATGCTTCTTCTAAGGGCATCAACCACCCTATTTTTTTTTCCTTTGATATGTTTGATTTCAAGATCAAACTCACTAAGGAGAGCCATCCATATAGCTTTTCTAGAATTTAGTTTTGGTTGATCAAACAAATATTTCAACCCACTATGGTTTGTCAGAAGCAAAAATATTCTACCTAGGAGGTAATTCCTCCACATTTTTAAGGCATGTACTATGGCATCCAGTTCCAAATCACGGGTCACATAATTGATTTCATGCTCATTCAATTTTTTGGATTCGTAGAAAATCACATGTTCTTCTTGCATAAGGACTCCTCTGAGCCCTTCCTTGTAGGCATATGTACACACAAGGACATCCTTGTTTGGGTTTGCAATCTACAGTATAGGCACATTGGTTAGAAGGTATTTCAGCTATTGGAATCTCTCTTCACATTTTGATGTCCAAATGAATTTAACTCCCTTTTTCTAAAGGGAGGTGATTGGGAAACCAATCTTGGAGAATCCATTTATGAAACTTCTATAGTATCCTGCTAGGCCCATAAAGGATTTGATATCAGATACATTATTTGGGTTAGTTCAATCCTTAATGGATTTGATCTTTTCAAGATCAATTGCCACTCCTTCTTCAGAAATAACATGGCCTAAGTAATGGACTTGTTTTTGGAAAAAGTCACACTTACTAAACTTAGCATAGAGATGATGTTCTCTTAGCACTTGAAGCACCAACTTGATATGTTCTTCATTCTATTCACTACTATTAGAATATATTAGGATATCATCAATGAAAACCAACACAAATCTATCCAAGAACTTACTAAGTACATTATTCTTTAAGCACATAAAAGTGATTGGTGCATTGGTAATCCCAAATGGCACCACTACAAATTAATAGTGTCCATATCTTGTCCTAAAGGTTGTTTTGTGGATGTCTTCATACTTATTTTGGAATTGATGGTATCAAAACCTCAATTCAATCTTGGAGAAAATTGTAGCACCCCTTAACTGGTCAAACAAGTCATCAATCATTGGAAAGGGATACTTATTCTTAATGCTCATCTTATTGATTTTTCTGTAGTCTATGTACAACCTGAGTGTACCATCCTTATTTTTCATAAACAAGGTTGGTGCTCCCCATGGGGGATGAATGTAGTCATTGTCCAACATCTCCTTTAACTGTAGTTTGAGCTCAACTAGCTCTAGTGTATTCATTCTATAGGGTGTTTGAGAAACTAGTACCGCTCTTGGTACAAGTTCTATTGAAAAGTCAATATCTTTTCTCGGAGGTAGACCTAGTACCTCTTCTGTAAAAATATCTTTATATTCCCTTAATATGGGATAGTGCTATACTCTTGGTTTATTGTTCTCAACATAGTTCGTCACTTGTATTGCATATAAAGGACATCCTTTTCTGCAATACTTCTTCACATGAAGGGTTGATATTTGTCTCACTGAGATAGGGGTTTGAATTCCTTGTAGGGTTATTTTTCTCCCTTCTCCATCTTCACACTATAAAGTTTTATTATAAAAATCCAAATTGGTTTTATGGGAAGAAAACTAATCCATGCCAATCAATAGGTCACAATATCCTAAAGGGAGCATGTTTAGGGTTTCTCGGGTGGGTAATCCATTCATAATGAATTGGCATTCTGGTATGACCTATGTTACCTTTATTTTGGTTCCAATGGCTAGTTGTACCAGCCATGATTTGTCATGTTTTACTTGCTACAAATTACATTTATCAACATTTTGAGGGGAAAAATAACTCAAATTAGAACCAGGGTCAATTTAAATGGAAACTAGATGGTTGGCAATCATACCTTCCATCTCCACTACCAAATCTTGGTCGTCAGCTTGTCTATTATCCAAGGCTGGAGAAATTGTTTACATGCTCCTAGCCACATCATTGATTGTGGTAGCCTCTTGGACGTTGTAGAACCTCCTATTGTTTTGTTTCCTATGTGGGCAGTCCCTCAACAAATGCTCTTCTCCACAACCCCAACATTTCAAGGGTTCTCTCTTTCTATTATTAGTCTTACCTGGGGCTACTCCAAATGGTTTATTACCACTCTGAGATGGGAAATTATGTTGATATACACTTTTAGTAGGAAGGCTTGTCTTAAAAATTTTCCCATGGTTCTTAAATCTTGAGGATTTAAACTCCTTGTTCTTGAATCCCATATTAATTTTCTTCTTTCAATCCTCATGAGGTTCTGTCTTATTCTTGAATTTCTCATAGAAATATCTTGCCTTTCGGATGGTATCTTCTAAGGTCTTGGGTTCATCAAATTCAATTCTGTCCCGGAAGGACTAAGGAATTACACCGATAAATTATTGCATATTTACCTTTTCATCCTTTATATAGGGCTCATACCTTATCAACTCCAAAAATTTGTTGATATATTCATCTATTGTGAGTTGTCCTAACTTGAGTTCATAGAAATCCTTGGTCTTCCCATCAAAGTATTTTTCCAAAATATACTTCTTCTTGAAGTACTTCTCAAATTGTTTCTATGACAAGTACTTCTTCTGGATTCCTTTCACATTTCTAAGGTCCTCCCACCAAATGGAGGCCTTTCCATTCAAGTTGAAAATGGTTATTCGAGACTTTAAGTTTTCAGAGTAGTCATGGACTCTGAAGTACTTTTCAGGCCGAGTAACCAAAATTTTTCTTCTTCCCCCTTTTTAATCTCTCCATAGAAATTGGGTTCTTTGGCTTTCTTAAACTCTCCAGGGTCATGGCTCTTGGAATGTTTCCTCTTCTTTCTTCTCTTCTAGGAATGTGAACTAGTTTTGCTCCTAGAAGATTCCTTGGAGTTGTCAAGTTCCTCACTAGAGGATTCTTCTGTGGAATGTCTCTTGGCCCCATGTTGGGCCTTCTTTGAGGTGCTCCTCCTTGCGTGGCCACTTTCAGAAATATGCTTTCATATATCAGGTGACAATTGGGTTTTCTTAGTACAATGTCTGTCCACATGATTGGTTGTTGGTCCATGTTGTAGTTTCCTTTGTATATATAATAGGATTTGCAATAGGATTGCGTTAATTTCAGTTTGATTTCCATGTTCTTTTATCAACCTTTCATTGTTAGTCTTACAACTCTGTAATTTTGCAATGAGGCTTCTTACAGTTTTAGCCAAATATGGAGGGGTTTCCTCTGCCCTCCTCTCATCAGATTCTTCTTCTCTATTGTGGGAGCTTTCCCCCAACTCATGGTGTGTCACCATCCTTTACGTTGTAGTTTTCCTTATGTCCAATGACTGCTTGGGTGCTGATAAACATTCTTTGTTAGCTAATTATATACCATTTTATAAACAACACATACAATTTACAAAGTGAAGTTAGTTTCTTTATTTGGAACAATAGCAGCACACAGTTCAAATTTTCAAAACATATAATAACAGTAGAAATTTTCATTCCTTTATTTAGTAGAGGCTTAAATAAGCTTCTTATGAATGGGGTAAGATAGGGTGTTACCCTTAAAATTTCTCTAATAATTTTTTTATGTGAATCGTTCATGAGCCCAAGAAAGCCAATTATTGTTGCCCGCTCTGATACCAATCTGTAACACACCCGACCCCTAAGTACCATTTTAGGGATGGGGAATCAAAATTTCACTTTCCTTAATCATCTCAAATCCTCTTCCTGATACCTCCATCACCTCTTGCTTGGAAAGAGCTTCCCAACGATTGCTACCATGCTCAAATATGACCTCTGGATTGCAAGTTATGGCCCTTCAAGCCTTCATTGTTCAAAGGCCACATGGCACCCACATGGCTCCCTGTCACTCAACACTACACATCATCATAGTATAAAAGAATCTTCCCAGCCGAAGTCAACATTTTTCTAGCTCCTATAGGTCCACTAGGTTAATTATTAATTAGCACTTAAGCCTTCAAACTTTGGCGAAATTCCTTCTCATGTACTTAGGAACCCAAATATATTGATTTTTGGAGTCCCAGAGAGGGTCCCTTTCCATTCAATTAATTATATTTAAATGGTTCGACAGCCTGCGGGAGAAGGAAAGTAAAATATCAAGCTTCGACCCGTTTCGACTCATCCAAACACAACACTCTGATCCTATCGAGTTCTAAATTCCTAGACTCTCGAAGGTTCCACACTTACCCATGGCGATGCATTAAACGTAGAGGTAAGGACCGGTAGGTCCGGGCCTTTGGCCAAATTAACCCCAACATTCTAGCCTCCCAATTTTCCCAAAGTCTTGAACTCCCGGAGTCCCCAGTACTCCACCATCTTTTGTACAAGCTAGCATGCGCCAGGGGGATGACACGTGGCAAAGGGAAAAGATGACACATGGCCCCATAAATGGGTGACACATGTCATTCTCTAATTGGTACATAAGACCTATAAAAATCACGAATCAAGGCAACACATGGCATGCCAAATATGGGTCCATGTCACCCTAGGTGATGTCAGTGTGCCACATCACTACGGATCGATAGCCACTGGGAGTCTCTAGCTTCTCCTACCTGCAAAATCTCCTGGAGCTCCAAAATCTGAACTCCTACCAAAAGTCTCCCATTACCCCTTGTATCCCACGGTTGAGATGGGTCCACATAGATCCATAGATCTATGGCCTCTGTTTCTTCGCAACTTTGGCGTTCAAGGAATCCACTATGTAACTTCCTCTTTTCTCCCGGAGTAGTCAGCGTTGGGCTGACCATGATCTGGATTCGATGGACAAGAGGGATCCCGAAGCATCCTCATATCGAAAGTTCCCATTACTTCGTGACTTCGATGTTTGGGGATTCTACCTGCTTAACACTTCCTTTCTCCTGGAGTGGTCAACGTCGAACTGACTGCAGTATAGATCCAATGGTCACGAAAGATCTCAAAGTTTCCCCAGTTCTACGACTCTCATCACTTCACGATCGATAAGTGGGTCAGGGTTTAGTGGTGGGACAAATCCCATGGTCACAGTTAAGGGAACCATCAGGTGTCGGTCACCCTCACTGGTAGTCATACCAGCAGGTTTCCTTTAGTTGGTTTCGATGGTTGTAAATTCATAGCATCCCAAAGCTCTGAACTCCCATAGTTTTGAAGCCAAAATAGTCTTAGCTCCTTTCGGACCTAGAAAAGGGTTCCAAGGTCCTTATCATATGGAAGTGTATCGAGCTTCAGAGGATAGACTCGTAGTTCTTAGCAAATATTTTGTTAAGGCCATGGGCATGAGCATGTGGTCTCTTATGAGACTGGTTTGAAGGGAGTACCTCCCATTCACAGGACGTAAGTCCTAAAACAGGTAAAAGTATTTTTCGATCAATGCAGGAACCATAAACTTATTCCTAAAGTATTTTGAAGACCCTTGTCTAATGGTCCTCCTGTTGCTAAGTGGGGAAAACATAAACCATGCAAATAAAAGGGGCTCATAGAAAAACAATAAAATTTTCTAATGATTAATCAAACAATGTAAATTTAATTATAGACACAGACATTCAACCATCATTTTGATTATAGTACACAGAGTATAAGAATACTTATCAAAAAACATGATAGTGAAGCAACTGCTGAGAAGGGTGGACGTATACACCCAACCGTAGGCTCAAAAACTCCTAATTATATTTACTATTGGTCAACCCCTATCTAGATCATGATTCCTTGAGAGAGATCCTTCATACTTGTTCAGCCACAATTAGGGACAGAGGCCACTCTCCTCCTCCCACAAGAACTCAGAAATTGATTTTATTTTCACCAAGCAAGGGGGCCTGCAATGAGTGCCTCCTTATTCACTCATCTTCCTGCAACACCGTTTATCAACTTGGATCGAAAATGCTTCCAAAAACTTCTTGCGCCCAGATCGATCTTTTTTTTCAGTTCTCTTCAGAACCCAAAAATTGAACATGGTCTTCTCCTTCAGGAAGAATGGTCTCTCGACTTGTATCCTTCACCATCCCCTCTGCCCATGAATTTCCTTATTTTCTTGCCTTCCTCAGCACAATTGCATGGGGTATGAATCCCAAGTTCGTGGTCATGTTAGGAACTCTTTCAGATGGGTATTATGCCCATCTCCTCATTAGCTCTTGAGGAGGGATTCCCAACTACCATCCTGACTGGTAATTTATTTATGGGTCAGAGGACTATTATGGGTCTAAGTAATTTAAATCCAGTAAGGTACTAGTCTAGTGGGGGTCATCTCAACCATTTTTGGTACCCCTCGCCATCTCTCACATAGCATCATGATCTATCTTGGCAAACCCCCTTCAACAATTGTGCAATACTTTTCGTTTTATTTGGTAACAGAAAATACAAATATATGTGCATTACCCTTTTTATAATAAAAAGGTTCATCAATTCTAATGTCCACACATATTGAGTCTGCCCATAGTCTATAGGCAAGTTATAGTTTCATTTACAAGTTGGGGGAAACAAGGGGTATTACATTCATTATCTTCACAAAGGGGATACTCAGACCATCACATATCTAAATGTCAACATTCTTCTATATTTGAAGCGATAGAAATGAATGGCATCCAATACGGGTTTCAGAGCAAAGGGATTAAAACTGATATTTGTGTACAATCATTACACATGTCTTCCCATTTCTAATTTTTAGTATTGAGTTGCACATTTTGTTAATTGTCAAATTGACACTATGAAATTGGTTGCTAAAATAATAGTGATTTTAAGTTAATCCTCAATTGTTGAAAATAGTTTGTATCCTATTTTATTAATAACCTAATACAATACATTTTTTTTTTTTTTTTTTAAATGCTAATCTAGAAATGTGCAAATGGTCCTTCATCAATTGTCAACTACCATTTGTCCTTATTAGCTGGGACTTTCTTCAACAACCACCACCAACAACAACTTTTAAAAAATGTGGGGGTGCCTTAACTTTCTCTGGGCACATAGGAAAAAACTTTGGATCCACAATCTAATGCAAGGATTACCACAAAAATGCCATTAATACTTCAAGGATTACCACAAATTTTGTTTTTCTTACGAGCTTATTTTCATTAAAAATATCATTTCTTACCAGCTTCTTTTGATGTGGAAAGAGTCATTACATCACATCATCTTCAATTTGATCAACTATTAAAGATGGATTTCAAATTCCTAATTTGATAAATTGGATCTTTTGAATATAGCTTTAAATATTGGATAATATTATTTCTCAATATGGAACATCAAATTCAAAGCTATTGGTAATTACATTTTCAATTGTTTTGTAGAAGTCATATATTTTTCACCTTTTCAATTGTTTTGTAGAAGTCAAATATTTTTCCTTTTCAATTTCAATTGTTTTGTAGAAAGAAAATATTTTTTCATAACAATAAAATTAGACCTCATTCACTTTTTTAATACTAGTGAACATTAGTTAGAGTTATGTTTTATTAAAAAATAACCCAATCTATATGAATAATTTCATGTTTTGTTTTCTTCCTAGTAAAATACAAAAATTAGATATTAAATTTGGAAGAAAACAGTAAACCAAATATAAAAAATAGTACAAAGAAGGATTGGATCCAAAATTGGCACAGGATACTAGAAAACAACCATCCTAAATTGAAAACATATACCATGTGAAGTTGAGAGGATTGAAGAAAGTTTTATTTGTTGCGAACACTTTATGCTTTATCCTTTCCTTCTTATTTTGAGTACTTTCTTGACACCTAATTGATTTCATGTTATATCTATTCAAATGTTATTTTTGATGAGATTGAACAAGATGATTTCTTTATATCACAATTACATATAAGAACATTTTACACAAATTTAATATAGTAATTATTGTTTAAATATTGTAATTGACATTTTCAATATAAAATTTAGACATTAGAACTTATTATGATGCTTTAATGAAAAAAATATATTGCACAATTTCTTTGTGAAGACCCAAGATGTCTCATATCATTATGAATGGCTTCAAGCCCTAGGTACTTCCAAAATTTAATAATGAGTTCTAGTACCAGTGGTTCGCTTAACTCTAGACTTCGACTCAACCCAAGAGATGATTCGACTGGATCTAGTAAAATTTATTTATGATTAGGATCAATTGTTTAGTATTACTTTGTATGCTTAACTTATATGCTAAATTTTTAACAGAACTTTGTATTCATGGTTGAATACGACGTACATAATTATTTTTCCATTAAGTGTAATTAGATTTCAGAGTTTTCAATGAAGAAACCAGAGTTTCCAGTGAAGAAATTAGTTGTATTATTTAGTTTCGTAAGTACTCGAGTATTATATTCTCTCTAAACACTTTCACTACATTCCGTTGGTTGGTAGTACAGGCTTCTTTGTTGGGTAGTGGTGGCTTTCTTCATTTCATACAAAGAAAAAATGTAAAGGTGTGGATGTCAAAGTTTATATTTAATAATAGTTTAATGTTTTTGGAATTACATATAAATTTAATCTAATTTTTTTTTTTTCAAATTTTAAGAATTTAAGTAAAAAATCTTATTAAATTTAAATTTTGAATTTTATGAAAACAATAAAAATATTTAAATATTTAAATTTGTAAATTTTCAAGTTTAAATATAATGTAATTTTTAG
>SNQJ01S0028188.1:20535-33694 GCA_010110895.2 Picea sitchensis | reverse complement strand
GAAGAAAAAGAGAGTAACTGGGGTAGAGAGAGAGGGGGGAACGATGGGGTAGGGAGAGAGGGGAAGAAGGAGACAAGAAGAGAGGGGAAGAGGTGGAAAAGAGAGAGGGAGAGAGGGGGGATACAACAAGTGAGAGACAAAGAGAGAGATATTTCATGTTAACATGAACGTGTGTGTGTGTGGCTATTCCTAATAACACATGTGTGTTCCTAAAGCGTGGGTGCGTTATTTTTATTTTAATGTTTTTTTAGGAACACGCGTATGTGGTTTGTTGAGTGGAAGTTCGAGGTTTGTCAAACCTATCACATCATGAATGCATACATGTTCCTAAAAATTTCCACCGGTTCCTTCTCACCTTATCGCCACTTTATGGTCCACCAACTTCGTGCACTCACCCTTAAATATAAATATACCTAAAAATGTCCACTTGTTCCTGCTCACCCTATCACCACTTTATAGTCCACCAAATTCGTGCACTCACCCTTTTATATATATATAGTCAAAATTGTATTTTTATATACCCATATTTATATAAATGTGATTTTAGAGTTTTAAAGAGTTAAGTGAAATTACAAATAACCTAAATCCATTGGAAATAAGGTTACTCACATGCTTATACTACTTATTTTTCAGACAGTAATCTCTTTCTCTCATGCAATTATTAGATTTTAGCATCCTTATGGGCCACGCCTGGATGCATGAAAGCATGAACATCCTTCCATCCTCGGTGGAATTTTAGTCTCTTCCTTAAAATGAATAGAAAATCATGTTATGTCCCATTAGCGAGTCAGGCCTGCACGAAAGAACTAACATCCTTTCATGCTTGTTGGTATCTTAATCTCTCTACTGAATTCAAAATAAAACCAATCCCTATGTCTGTAGATACGATGGAAAAGTCATGTATGAAGTCTATTTCATAACCACTCAGGTTGTTAGACGTTCTATTTTTTTTAAAGTTGATGACACATGCTTATAATGCTTAGTTTTTAGAAAGTATTCTCTTGTTCTCATGGAATTATTAGTTGCCATAAGATTTTAACATCCTTATGGGCCATGCCTACATGCACAAAAGCATTAACATCCTTTCATTCTAGGATCATCTTTGGTGGAATTGTAATCTCTGCATTGAAATAAAATCAGAGTCTGTCCCAACAACATGCCTAGCCTGCACTGAGGCACTAAGATCCTTTCATCCTCACTGGATTCTTATTTTATCTACTGAATTCAATAGTTCATCCATTTGTAGACATGATAGCCAAAAAGGGTAGGAATTTAAAAACTAGATAGCACATCAAATTTGACAACTTCGATGCCAATTTTAAGAGTTATAAGGAAGAATGTTGACACTTATGGAAACATTTCGACCTTATTTAACGAACAAATTACCTAATGAGAGGAAATTTGCTCGTCAAAATCCATCATGTGGTGTATGAAGTCTATTGTGTTGCATAAACTGGTGTATGAATACATGGTGATGTTTTAAAAAATTGATGACACATGTGCACTATTGAATCAATCAAAATGTGTTATTCCACTATAAATTTCTTAGAAAAATATTTATCATCAAAGTTTGATACTTCAATAATTTGAACCAAATCCCAATTTGTCTTTACCAAAAGGACTAGTGATATTCACCATGTTTGTTGGATAATATATAGTGTGATATCCAATTGACAAAATAAGAGGGTACACTACCATTGATTGGCAGTGTATGGAATGGACACTTTTCACCTTACCGAAAGTCCCAACTTCAAAAATTTATAAACTTTAGAGCCAATCAAAAAACAAAATATATATATTGTAATATACAATTGAGTCTTATTAATGATACATATACATACCAAGTGCCTTTAATATTAAAATAATACCTTCAATATGCACTAAGCCATGTTTATACATATGTTCATCTTGGATTGATCCAATTAGGCTTAAATCCTCTTTTCATAACTGGTTTAAATTTAGTAACCTATGTTAGGTAGACACCATACATAACACATTTTGAAAACCGTTGAAGCTCCTTTATACAATGGCTATGTCTGGTTCTCGGTATTCCCTAGATATGCTATTTTCTTAACTGATCCATATATCCGGTCTTTTCTCCAAGCCTATGTCTAGCTATCCAGCTTTAATATGTCTAATCAATCTCATGTCGTCCAACTCCATGTTACCATATGTTTAGTATTTGTCTCCACTACCACATGCTCTTCACCCACAACTTAGTCAACGTGCATTGCATGAAAGTGTGGTGGTCAACTTTGGTAATGTAACTCTTATTGTTCATGACTTCATAGAACTCTCTTATCCAAAAGAATGCAAGAGAATTATGTGAATATTTCTACCAAGTTGCGAGAAGTAATCCCAAGGAGACTACAATTATAGAAGTTTGATGGAAAATGTAATCATATCGTAGAAGTCAAATTCAATACATATAGATGAGCCAAGATCCCATATAAATAAGTCATCGAAAGATATAGTAGAAGCTAACCCTAATAGAGCTTTGTGTCATAATGTGAGTCATGCAGATTGTAAATACTATGATTCATAAGGAAAAATGTGAAAAAGAAAGATGAGGATGATGTTCTTGTTTTTTATATGAAGGTTATGAGACTTTCTATGAAATAAATAGAGATATTTTATGATTGAAGAAACGAATGACAACTTGAAATAACAAGTTTGTGTTATTGATAGTAAAATATAATTACTTCTGTAATACCCCTAGGTCGAACCCCAAATGTACATATGTTGTATAGGCTAGGATATTATAGTACATAGTACCTATGTGGCTATTAGGCTGGAGAGCCTGGATTGGAAAAAAGGCAAGAATGCCTATTATTGTAATTTGTAAACACTTAAATTTTAATAAAGCACATCACTATTGTCGACCTTCCACACAAAAGAGATGGGGAGCTAAAATCCACTAGGATAGGAAAGGGGGCTAAGCTTGATGGATTAATCCCAAAGGAACATTGTATTATTATTCCTAAAGTCTAAAGTATGGATATAACTTTAGGTTATCCTAAGTTCCTAGGGGAAGGGAACGAATTACAAGTGGAAAAAGGGAGTCCCTTAGCTTCCATGTGTCTTAAAGGAAACATGAAAATATACATGTGGGGATATAGTGTAATTCACCATCTTCTATCTATTTTCATTCATGATTCCTACCATTTTTCACTCATCCATGCTACAATTGGCATTGGTATTTGATTCTGTTGTTATTCGAAGAGTCAGGTTGTCAGGTTGTGGTCGAAGAAGCGGGTTGTCAGGCCTGTAGGAATTTCTCTCCAGGTCAAATATTTGTTGTGTGGAGGAAGACGGTTGTCAGGCCCGTGATTATTCACTAGAAGTGAAAGAACTTTTGGGAATTAATTCCCAAGGTGCCAAGAAGAAGCTACAAGGATTTGAGACTCCCTTTCCGACATGTTGCTAAATCCCCGGAAGGGAAGTGCGGCATATGAGTGATCATTGAGTAGATAAGGGGCACACTTCCTGGGGAGGGACAACCATGTGGGGGATGAGGGACTGTAGGCTGGTTGCTAAAGGCTGAGTTGCAGCTACATGGCTCTAAGACTTCCTGTTCGCCCTGTTGTTGAAGCCCAAAAGAGAATTGGGGAAGTCGAGGGACTGTTGAGCAGAGAAAGGGAACACTTCCTAGGGTGGGAGAAGCATGTGGGGAATGAGAGACTGTAGGATTATTTCTAAGGTAGGAACATGAGTCTGAGAATTGTTGTTGTTTGTCATACCTTAGACTGGCTTAGAACTTCCTTTCCCCGGGTAGAGTTTATCCCTAGCTCAGGGGCGACCCACTACTGCGATTATGAGCAGTGTGGTCTATCGCCAAGAGGAAGGTGTAAGGTTTGCACGTAGTTGGTGTTTAATTCACTGAAGATAAGTGTCTTTATGTGTTTTCACAAATGTTGTGTTATTAATTATGATGTTCTGTTATGGAATTTATATTGTCTATATGTGTGAATTATTATTGTTGTATGTTGTTATTATTCCTCTTAACTATGTTTATGTGAAGAACATATCAATATATTTAACGGTATCAGAGTGGTAAAAGAGAGAGTTTTGTGTGGCGTGGCCCAAGCTGGGTGGTTGGGTATGTTACAAAGGAGCAATTTTGTTGATTTGTTAGTAACGAGTACTCTACAAAGAGGTATTAGAGCTCAATTTTTCAACACTGAGCCTGGATGGGCCAATTAGTGGAATGCAAAAGTGAAAATTACAAACTATGTCGACAAGTTGTTTGACAGAATGCTAGAAAAAGGATGTATGAAATTTGTTCGTTGAAATTCTCATATTAAGATTGAGATAAATTTCATGGGTAATGTGCATAATTGAGCCTCTTTAGATAAAAAAAAAATGAACATAAGAAAATCGAAAAAAAAATGGGTATTTTTCATAGGATGACGTTAACATGACATGGAGGCCACGTCTAAGCTGACATGATAGAAGAAATATGTGTGTTGCAATGGTGGTAGGTACATGCTGGACGATATTATAGTTGGCATGTGATGTGGAGCCATGCGACAAACCAACTTCCAGTCCCACGAAACTGCAGTAAGATCTTGGAAATTTGTCAAAGTGTCAGTTCCACGAGACTGCAGTTAGAAGTAGAAAAATGGTTAAGCATTGAGGCTTTTTGGACGAACTTACGAAAGGAAGGTTACATTATTATGAATCTGCGAGTCAGTGAAGAAGTGGGAAAATGGTTAAGTGTTGAGACTTTTCGGATGGACTTATGAAAGAAGGTTACAATTTTATAAGTTCATGAGTTTGTTAGTCCACAAAGGAAAACAAAGATAAGTGTTGGTAGCGGGTTCCTAGAAGGTATGAAGATAACCTATGAGTCTGCAACCCACAAGCCCATGAATATAATAAGGAATCTAAGTATAAGTGCAAAGTGAGTGAAGCGGAACTAAGGGGTGAAAATTAAAGAACATGAAAGGTCGAAATGAAGAAGAGATATGACTTTGATCTGTGATGAATCCATTAAGATAGATCAACTATGGATTTCTAATCAAGAAATGATCGACGGTTATTGAGAATTTCTACTATGTTGCAAGTGTCGATGAATATTCATTCATTGTTTTTGCCACCGTAATTTTCAACTCGGAGCTCAGATGGGGGTGAAAATTCGTCATAGTGTCCAAAATATGTTCATGAAGGAACCCAGGCGGGATCCTTCCAAAAAATCCAAATAGGCATGTGCAAGGATTCATGTGCACAATTAAGACTTACAACTGGAGGAGGGGTGAGCAGAAGGAATTAATGGGTAATATTAAAATGACTATAACTATTTTCTCAAAACTCAGAATTGAGAAAGAAACTAGTCATTCGAAAGGTATTAGACTAAGGAATCCATGTAATCACCCAAAATTGTGAGATAAGCAACAAAATTCACTAGAATTCAAAAAGAATATTTAAGGTGACCATAAAGGGGAAAACTTGTGCATATGTGCCAGAATTGCATATTATTGTTGTATGCTTGCTTTAACAAGAGTTTCTTAGAATTTTTATCTTATATAATAAATATGTTTCATGCAAAGATTAAGGTTGATGATAAATCATAGAAATTGTATTTAGCAAATTGGTATCTTCGGGTATGAGGAACAAGGCAAAGTCAGTTCTTAAAATTATGGAATAATTGCTTGAGAAAGCTACCAGTTGAAGATGTCTTTACTCATTGAGTAATATAGAAGAATTTGAATGGAACCATGTTTTGGGAAAATACTTGAAGATGACAAATATGCATAGCAATTGGGGATGATGAGTAAGAGAAGATCATCTATGTTTCATGATAAATCAGGAGTAATGGGTGTGCATGGAAATATGACCATGGAAGTGTGGAGAGATGGTTTTCATAACAGGTGAGAGGATTGAAATTTGGTTATAGATAATCATAGGTACTCAAAGCAAGATTTCTATGACAAGAATCTCTCACAAGATAATAAAGAAACAAAAGGAAGAATGTTGAGACAAGAGTCTAGGTGCGGCCATGAAGGCTTGAGAATCCAAGAAGAGAAACTTTTTGTGTGAAGAAAATTACTACAAGAAATCCACTTATTATAATTAGAGTGGGGTCAAGGAAAAAGAGGTAATTATTTACTAGTTGAAGTAGTGAAGATCCATTCACTATAAAGGGTGTCAAGGTACAGATAAAGTAGTACATTGTGGGGAGAATTTTTATGAAAATATTTATATGTCAAGATGTTATTATTATGATAAAGAAAGGCATAGGATGTACTTAAAGATAAAGGCATCATTTCCAAGAACCATCCATATAGTTTTGGGGGTAGTACCTCCAATTTTTTTTTATCAGAGTAGTGTAGTGGAAGCATGATGTGAACGTTAGAACTTCACAGGTGAAGTAATGATATCCATGCATCATAAAAAAAATCCAACAGATGTATAAATCAATACAATGTGTACTGATTGATTCTGGAGATATGTAACCATACGTGTGGGGAACACATTACATAAATCTAAGAGCATTCCATAATTGAATAAGCTCGGGAATACCTAAAGGCTAGTGGAAAAGGGTACCACTAGGTAGATTCTAATTTATTTGAGTCTATTGTAGCACTCAAGAACTGTGAAAACAATGAAGAGGAATGTGTAGTACATTCCAAAGGTGTTGAGTGTATTTCCAAGGTACATTGGGAAGACAATTCAAAGAGACCCAGGCATGAAGATGATTTCCTAAAGGGATATTAATGAGGAACCATGAAGAAAATAATAAATTCTATGCTTGGTATAGAATGCAAAAGAGATGGTACCTAAAAAGAATCCATATCAAGAGGAAAAGAATTATGGGGTAACATTCCAAGGGTTGGAAGTATCATTGAAAGATGTGATGACAAGTAAAGGCAGTGTCAACTACTTCAAGTCAATCTCTATGAGGATGGGAATGAATATAGTGGGTAGGATTGCAATATGATAGAAATTGACTATGCAAGTCGAGTTGAAATCAAATGGAATATGAAAAGAGAAGAGAATGGTGCAATACACTACAAGGGTTGATATGTTCAATAAAGGGAAGGTTGAACCAGGTTTTTCTAGAAGAGTAAATAAAAGTTGAAGATATAAAGTCAATATGAGAGCATGGATGGAAATTTAATTTGGTCGTGCATGATTTTGGTGAGATGGATTCAAGAAATAATTAAGGTTGAAGTTAATATCAGCATATTATATGGTTGAATATATAAAACTGATCAAAAGAGGTTTAGATGGAAAGTGCTCAGTAAAAGAGAAAAAGGATACATGAATCCAGGAAGAATTGAGGTCTTCTAGGAACAACAAAGAAAAGTGGTACAGGAAGAATGAAGTTGCTAAAATAAATTTTGGTAAGAATTTCCTCATCGAGTGTTTATTTGATCACATTATTGTATTATTTGAATGCATTAAGGGGAATAATATACCACTAGGTGTGGTAAAGGCTGGAGGCCTGTAATAATTATCAAATCTTCTTAGTTTTTGAATGCATACAATGACATAATAGCATGTCATGTTAATTTGGTTATGAGCTAAATATCAAATCAATAAAGGGTATGACCTTGTTATACGAATGGATTCTAGAAAAGATAGTCATGTATGAGACCATGACATGGTTGGATATGTAAATTCTTTAGTGTCACACAAGTATCCAAGGAAAACTTATTACTACTAAATAATGTTTGGACTGAAACATTGTTGCTAACACTAATGAACACCATAGAATTATATTCTTTGTGTAGTGTTTGGGTTGAAAAGGAGGACATCCATATAGTTGAGTAATCGATATAAAGGTATGGAGAATGTGTTGAAGCATTGGCCAAACTTTCCCATCACCAATGGTGAGGTACATAACTTAGATATAGAACATTATGAAGCCAATACAAGAGTGCATTGAAAAGTAGACATGAATAAATTATGAAAGTGTGTAAGTGGTAGAGTTGCACTTATGCATGATAGAAATGTTATTCTTGAATGCATTTACCGAATGTATTTTTTTTAATGTATGCATATATGTTATCAAACAGAAATGAGTATGCTAAAAACTTAATCATACAAAGTAGAGATAGTTGTTCACCCAAATATCATAAGTGTTGGGTATGGGGAAATTAATGTGAATCTTCTCACAGAGTATTATGAGAGAGCAATTGTGGTTTGATATAAAGAATATATCCAAGCTTCACAAGAAAGATACTTGTAAGGTTGTGATGATGATCTAGACCCTACCAATGATGATCGTGAGAGATCAATCACACAGATCAATTCATTCAGTCGAGCGCTCCGTTCTAGTGTTTCCACGAACAGTGGTGTTAAATGCAGTACTAGAAATGTTTTTAAAGCTCAGGGAAGCATGTTGGAAATTGGAAAGAATGGGTGCTCCACATTCAAATTGATGTTCCAATTTCATTATTATCGACACCAAAACTCCTCATGCCATACACAATGAAATACCTGGCAGCATTGCAAGCAATTGGCAATGGGGGATTTGCGATGTGTGAGTCTGTGTCTGTCAAAGAACAATACCTATTATTGTATTGTATGGGATTGGGTTATGGAAGTTGCAGGGTTCGAACTTATCTCCTTTTGGCCGACAATAACACTCAGTCCATTACCTGTTCGTTTGTTGGGTGGTTTCATAAGTAGAATGGTAAGTAGTTGACGTGGTTTGAACAAATGTCTAGCAACCATTGATGATCGAGGGAAGAAAACAAGAGCCTGGAAGAAAGGGGCGATCCAAAATTCGTATCGGTGAATTGATTTTGAAAGGGCAAGCTGAAGTTCACACGGTATTGGATATTGGTTGTGGTTTTGGTAGTTTTGGGGCTCATCTCTTCTCCAAAAATTTCTTAACCGTGTGCATAGCTATGTATGAGTTGTATGGAATTCAGGTTCAATTAGCTCTTGAGAGGGGTCTTCGTTCAATGCTTGGATATTTTATTTCTAGACAACTTCCCTATACTCCATTGTCCTTTGATATGGTTCATTGTGCAAGGTGTGACATTGATTGAGAGAAAAACGTTGGTGCTTTTTTGATTGAAGCTGATTGGGTTCTTAAACCTGGTGGGTAATTTTTTTTGACTTCACCACTGACAAACTTACATGGAACTACACTGACTACTGATGACTACTAAAAACAGGATCAAATGGAAATTTATTTAGGAGTTCACCCAAAAGCTTTGTTGGGTTCTATTGTCACAACAAGAAGAAACTGTTGTTTGGAAGAAGACGAGTAGTAAAGATTGTTATGCATCTCGCTATCTTAGAGGACTACACCATGTTTGTAATAAAGGAAAGATCAAAGGGGTACCAACAGGGGTTACAAGGGTGGCCAACAGATGTGTGGTTAAGTACCACTTGTATTTCTTACATGTATGAATCTCCGACCGCGGGTTTATGCGCGTAATGACAGATCTTTGTAGCTTAAATACGTCGGAATACGTCTCTACCCTGAAAAAAAATTAACCCAAGAAGTATGCAGAATAGAAATAAATAGCTAGAAATGGTAGATGAACAACAATATAACTGGAACAACACCACAATAATACCAAAATGATACCAGAATAACGCCAGAAAGAGAACTTTGATTACTAAGAGCAATTTTCACTTTCCTCTTCAAGGGGGCAACCTCCAGTAGAGAAGAGCTCTATTACAATAATATCCAAGACAAAAATTCTCATACCCTCGACTCCTATTTATACTAAATATGTCTATCAAAAGAACCATCTAGAAGAAGATCCTTCTAGAAGTGGAAGCTTCTATTAGGTCTTCTTACATTGGACTTATTCTTCCTTATTATTAGGCCTTTTTAATATTGATCTTTATTACATCGGAATATATTATTCTACCTACGTGAAGGGTTAGGTCCCTAACATCAAACTTTGACACGATTTGGAAAAATATCCACATCAAGTAATTACATGGCTCTTGGAATCCAATTCCACTTTCTGTTACTTGTCTTGTAGCTTTGTATTGCCTCAATCAACTTATAAAATCTCTTCCATGTTTCTGCTACTTTGATATTCAATCCTAGGCTTGAAACTACTTGATTATACCTCTACTTTTGCAACATGTGAAAGTAACCACTTCTGTTAGAATTAAGTGTAGTATAGAAATTTTATCAATTAATGCTACAGGTCATTCTTTATCCCAATTGATGAAGGACACAATGTACCAAATTAAAAATCTTATTCCTTGGATGCATCCCTCAATGAAACATTTTTTCGATGACTATCCTCATGTCTCAATATGAGTTTTGAGCGAATAGTTACAACAATAACAAGTTGCAATTTCCACTCTTTCGCTACTATAGAATTCACTTTATCACTTTTGAAGAAAAATATAGTGCCCAAATCAAAAAATTTGGTTGACATATCTCTTCTATTTCTCAAGATATTTCCAACGACTATTCATTTTCCTAAATCCAAGCTCCGAGCTGAAAGTTATGGTGGCAAAAAAGTGAAGGAATATTCATTGGCACGTGAAACATAGTAGCAAAGTTCAACAATTGTCCGATCATTTCTTCATTAGATATTCGACATTGATCTATCTTAATGGATTTATCGTGGGTCTAAGCCATATCTCTTCTTCATACCTTCCATGAACCTGCTACCAACTCTTATCTTATTTTTCCTTCATGGACTCACAGACTCACGGACTCATAATATTGCATCCTTCTTTTCATAATTCCATCTGAGAAGTCTCAACACTTAACCATTTTTCCACTACATGGACTCATAATCTTGTAACTTCCTTTCACAAGTCCATCCGAGGAGTCTCAACACTTAACCATTTTTCCACTTCTTACCGCAAACTTGTGATAACTTAAGACTTAGACAAATTCCAAGATCTTATCACAGTTTCATGGGATTGGAACTTAGACAAATTTCCATGATCTTACTGCAGTTTAGAGGACTGACACTTAGACAAATTTTCAAGATCTTATCGTCGTTTCATTGGACTGATAGCCAGTGTGCCACTTGGCTCCACATCACTTGTCAATTGTCATCCCTTCCAACATGTACCTGCCACAGTAGCATCACACATCATTATTCTACCATGTCATTCGACACATGGCCTCCACATCATGTTGATGTCATCGTACGGAAAAATACCCAAAATTTTTCGATTTGCTTATGTTCAAAATTTCCAAAGAGGCTCAGTACTTCACATTACCCATGAAATTCTCTCAATTTTACTATAGTAATTTAATAAAACAAGTTGCATACATATTGTTAGAACAAATGTTGAAATATCCAAAATTTGTATCCCTCACCAAAACATTTTGTTAGTTGTGCTAGATTACAATCCTTGTGTCGCATGGCACAAACGTTTTAGCTGCAGTAAACCCCTAAACCTTTCGCCATTTTTGTCAAGCTTCTCTACCATCAAAATCTCAAAAACCTTGCATTGGAATTTGTCTAAAGTTTTAAAGCTTCACATCCAATTTGTCGAGGCCCTCCCATCTCTCTTTGTTCGCAATTCCTCGAAAAGGGTCTTAAAAATGCCAAATTGCCTTTGTTTTTTTAAACCAAGCTACAGTTCTTTTATATATAAAATTAAATATAAATTGTTTTATTTTAAAATTATTTTATATAATTTTAAAATAATATTTTATCATTATTTTAAAAGTTTGGTAAAAAACAAAAGGGTTTAATTTATTCCGACCGAGGTCATATCTAGATCTTTGAGTTATCAAATATAGCCAAACCCATATAAGATCCTGAAGCCAAATGTCGAGCCTGATAACATGCTCTTGCGCCAAGTATTTTTTTTAAAAAGTATTGGGCCAATTACAATCAAGCTCCACTATCCCGCCATTTATCATGAGTTGAAGACCAAGGTCACATCACATGCCAAGTCGCAAGACAACATTCATAAGGCACCAAGTGGAGAGCTCAAAAGAAGCCAAAGTATTGCACTACGCATCGACCAAGATTGGAGAGGCCAGCGCACACAAAGAGAAAACAAATATAAGTACTCACCCGAGGGTGTTAAATCAAATGCTAAAGTTCAAAATGTTATTTTCCACTGAGCTAGGATGGTTATCGAAGGAAATGCAATGGTTTTTTTAAATTTATATGCAGTCAGATGAGTCTTATTCATTGTCTGCTTCTTCGTTCCATGTGTTTCAGAATAAGGGGAGAAAACACAGTATTAATCAATAAATCAACCAGATTGGACTAGATTCGTGTTGTGTCGTTTGTGGAAATCCCTTGCAATTTTAAATACAGGTATATGCACCAAAATCCGACCATCCATATCAAACACAATTCAATGCCAGTCGGGTACTTCTGGCCTTCCAATATGCTCAAATTTTAATCAGGCCCCAATAGGTCTGAAGTCAAGATTCCTTTCACTAATTTTCGTTTTGCTTCCACTTTTGGAGATTTGACCACCGGGTGATTTCAATTATCACTTCTCATTTTCTCCTGAAGCCCGAATTCCCGAAGTTAGGGTTCCTCATGCTCTCAAGTATTGGTTCCATCTTGATCGCTATTTTGTGGGCACGGTTCCTCTTGGTCATATTTGATTATTTGCATATCTATTTGTTGTTTTCCATCACCATTTCATCTACATAATATAAAATGTGGCAATGGAAGGATATTGGCTGGCCAATGGTTTCGTCATCAAAATTTGTGCGTACAGTCCTATCGACTACGGAAAAACAAAAATCAACGGGATCATACAAAACTTTCAAAGCCGGTAGAGATAGTTGTTCACCCAAATATCATAAGTGTTGGGTATGGGGAAATTAATGTGAATCTTCTCACAAAGTATTATGAGAGAGCAATTGTGGTTTGATATAAAGAATATATCCACAAGATCAAGTGGAAATTTATTCAGGAGTTCACCCAGAAGCTATGCTGGGTTCTGTTGTCACAAAAAGAAGAAACCGTTGTTTGGAAGAAGACGAGTAGTAAAGACTGTTATGCATCTCATGATCTTGGAGGACTACCCCTTGTTTGCAATAAAGGAAAGATCTAGAGTCTCCTTATTATCATCCACTCCTCTCATGCATTGGAGGAACTCTTAGTCGTAGATGGATCCCCATTTTGAACCAAACAAGGTGGCCAACACGAGTTGGGGACCGAATTCCCTCTGAAAGGGCAAGAATATGAGCTTGGTAGTCTACATCAGCATCATTTGTGCAGTAATAATTTGTCCT
>SNQJ01S0028187.1:105382-127943 GCA_010110895.2 Picea sitchensis | reverse complement strand
TTTTCCCAAAAAAACATCATTTAGGGCCTCAAAATGGCCCCGGAAGTTAAAAACTGCTAAAAATAGTAAATTACCAAAATTGCCAGAAACATGTTTTGGGCCAGTTGGAGAAGGTGGGTGGCCACCGATATCCACCTGGATCATAGCCACAAGTTCTGAAACTTTGTATGCTCTCCTTTTCCCTCATGCGGTTTGTCCCATTTTAGGACAAGGTCACCTACCTCAAAAAAAATTTCAAAGGTAGAATTGAAATCAAACTAGCTTTTAACAACGAGTTGATATTGATCCAATTTCCGTTTCGCTTGAGACCTCACTTCTTCTAATTTTAACAAAGTGTTAATTCAATTCTCCAAAGGGGGGCAGTCATCTTCTTGTATTTTCTGCGATAGCTACAGAGAGGGAAGGAGAATATGTGGTGGAAGAATTGCCTCTCTGTCGTAAACGAGAAAGAAAGGTGAGTTACCCACAGCAGTGTTTGGAGTCACTCTATCAACCCAGATTGCGTTTAACAGTGCGTTATGCCAATTTTTATGGTTTTCAGAGACCGTTCTCTTGATAATTTTGATCAGATTTTTATTAGTTGATTCTGCCAATCCACTGCCTTGAGGGTAATAGCTGGCAGAATATTTTAGTTTAATTCCTTTTTCTAAAGAGAAATCACTCATCTCAAGAGACGAAAAATAAGAAGCGGTATCAAATACCAGGCAGTCAGGGATACCAAAACGAGTAATAATAGTTGAATTCAAAAAAGCTATTACCTGACTGGTATTTACAGCTTTTAATGGGGCAGCTTCGGACCACCTGGTGAAGTAATCTGTGGCTGTTATGATCAACTTATGCTGCTGTGAGGATGGTGGATTAATTGGACCTATAATATCTAGACCCCACTTCTGAAAAGGGGAGTCTATTGAAATAGGTTGCAGAGGGAAGGTTGGTTTCTGTATCCGTCTGGATGCTTTTTGACAAATTACACACTTGCGACACAAAGTATGAGCATATTTAAAAAGTGTGGGCCAGTAGTAACCTTCTCTTAATACTTCATGGGCAGTGGTATCTCCACCAAAATGCCCACCAGCTTCTCCTGCGTGTAATTCCAATAAAACATTTTCCGCTTCATCTTTCTCAAGACAACGCATTAGTACTCCATCAAAATTTTGATGAAACAAAATATCATTAATCAGCTAAAAGGAAACATATTTTAATCTTAGCGCTCTTCTTTTTGTGGGATCCAGGTGACGGGGAGCTGACCCATGTTCAAGACAAAATTTTATATCATCATACCAGGGACTAACAGGGTTTTATGGACATCAAATTAAATTTTGGTAGTGTTGTCCTGGGTTTGACATATCATTTTCCTCTTGTTGTCCTGCAGCTGAGTCAGCGACTAACTTGCATAAGCCTTGACCTCTCACTATTTGTGCTGGGGTGATTTCTATGTCATACTCTTGCACGGATGTGACCCAATTTTCCCTTTTTTAGCCTAGTTCTTTCTGCACTAACAGATTTCTGACAGTCGGGTAAGGGATAATGATTTCCGTCCTAGATTTCAAAAGATAAGATCGAAAGTTCTTTACTACTTTAAAAACAACACAGGCTTGCTGATCTACTATTGGGTAATTAAGTTCTGCCCCTTTGAGGGCTAAGCTCATAAAGGCAATTGGGACTTCATTGTTTTCAACGTTCTTTTGAGTTAGGACAGCGACATAAGAGCGGTCAGAAGAGAAAGTGTAGAGAGTGAAGTCTTGCGAAAATTCGGGGCTCATTAGAGAAGGGGCGTCTATTATGACCTTTTTTATTGAATTAAAAGCCTGGTTTTCTAAAGGTCCCCAATGGTATTGTACGTCCTTTTTTATTAGGTTTTGTAATGGTCTCACCATTTCTGAAAAGATGGGGATGAATCTCTTGACAAAGTTTATCTGACCTAAGAAATATTGCATAGAATTTTTTGACGAGGGAGAGGGGAGTTTCGAAATGACTTGAGTTCTTTTAGGGTCAATAATCATCCCTTCGCTTCATACAATAAATCCTAAGAGCTTACCTTGTTCTACTGCGAAGATAGATTTGTTAGGATTCAAATAAATGTCGTACTTATGACATCGCTGTAGAACGGATCTTAAATGAGATAGATGATCTGCTTTGTTTTTCGAGAAGACAGTAACGTCATCCTGGTAAACTACGACATATTGATTGATTAAGCCTCGAAAAACGATGTCCATCGCTCTCTGGAAAGTGGCACTAGCATTTATGAGTCCAAAGGGCATCTTCATATAAGCGTAGGTGCCCCATCGGGTGCGGAAGGTGGTTTTAAGTTGGTCTGGAGGGGACATCAAGACTTGGTTATACCCTAAAAAACCATCCAATAAGGATAATCTTTCAGAACCAGATACATGTTGAAGGATTTGTTCCATACGTGGGACAGGGTAGTTGTCTTTATCAAACGCTCGATTAAGATTTCGGAAATTGACACATAGTCGGATTTCACCACTCTTATTCCGGACAGGGACAAGATTAGAGACCCATTGCATGTACCTAACTGAGAAGATTATCTTAGCGTTCAGGAGTTTATTTAATTCCTTCTTGATAGTTGGTTCGAGTTTTGGATGCATTTTCCTTAACTTTTGTTGAAAAGGTTGGGTTTAGGGTTTCATAGGGATAACGTGTTGTATGATGTTAGAATCAAAGGTTTTTAGGTCATCGTACGTCCAAGCAAAAACATCTTTGAATTCCTTAAACAGTTTAATAAACACTGTTTTTTCTTCTTCAGAACATCCTACCCCTAAATTAATGCATTGTGGGTTGTCTTTAGTTCCCAAGTTTACTTTTTCATGAGTTAAGGAGGAACTATTTGTTTTATAGTTCACTTCTTTTTTGAACTTGTCGTGAAGAACATAAATTTTTTCTAATCTAACTACAGATTTCGGGATAGAATTTACCATGTCTGATGAAGATTCAGGAGATCTCGGATCTGGTATTACCGTAAAGTCACGAAGATTTTCGTCATGAGTACCTTCATTGATTACTACACACTGGAAAGTTTCTTCCATATGTAGGAAACTTATAATCTGTTGATCGTCATCGAAGACTCTCCAATTCGTGATGTTGTTGGGGATGGATGGTCTGAACAATAGTTCGACGGAGAATGCATTCGGAGATAAGCCTTCTGCAGGGAAGAGTTTCGAAGCTACATTAGCTAACAAGTCGGCTTCCGAATTATTCAATCTAGGAATAGAATTTATGTTAAATGCAGAAAACTTATTCATCAAACTCCATACCTCAGATTGGTAGGTTTTAAGCTGTGGAGATAAACAGTGGATAGAATTTTTTACCTATCTACCCACAATTTCCGAATCACCAAGGACAGTCAAATTTTGAACTTTCATATCTAATGCTTTCCTAAGGCCTTGCAATAAAGCCTCATATTATGCTATATTTTTTGTACATTCCAACTCTAACCTTCACGCAATCAGGGTTTTGTTACCTGCTGGATCAATAATCATGCAGCCTGCACCAACTCCTTCCTTGGATTTTGACCCGTCAAAGTAAAGAGACCATATTTGATTGTTGTCGGTTGCATATGACCATTGGGTAGAAGCTGTTGGCTACATATATGTCAAAATTACAGACTGTTGTTCCGGGTTAGTTATAGTGGAAGTTTCGGCCATGAAATTGCCAAGAAAGGTATCCATCCCTTGTATTTCCGGTGAATCGACAAAAGGTGTAAATGGTTCTTTGGGATCATTTAAATCTGCCACCGTGAACTTTAGGTAACGTTCACGATTTACCTTGATCCTGTTGGGCTTTCCATTCTCGAGTAGCCACAAGTGAGACCAATCCGTCGCAAAATAGCCGTGTAACTGTTCCGACAGTCTCTGCTTAAAAACAAACCATAAACTTCTGGGATATCTACAACAATAATATCAATCACTTGATGAACTTTAGGGTTAGATGACAATCTTATAAGCACATTTCTCAATTCGCCTATAACTTTAACACTAGTTCGATCAAGCTGGATGATCTTCAAGGTGGATGTTTGGACTTCAGCATTAATCTTTTAACACACAGACCATGGCATTACGTTAGATGAAGCTCCTGAATCTACCATACAGCTGTGAACGTTCCTATTGAAGATTTCAAAAGTTAACAAAAATGGAGGGACATTTCTACGAGTACTAATGGTGGAGGCTTGTTGCTCTTTACTCGCAGCCTCTAAAACTAATTTATCTACATTTGTTACATTATTTACAGGAAGGTCTCTTTTCTCGTGAGAATCAGAAGTAACTTTGGCGGAGGCCTTCTGAGGAATTTTGGGTTTGTTCTGCAAACCTTTGTTACTGCTTGGATTGTCATTTTTGTTGTTCTCTGCAATATTCTGTAGCATTTTTTGTAGAAGAAAAGGGAATTTTAATAATTCATAAATAGAAATATTAGCCCTTAGCTTTTTTAGATCTTCAACCAAATCATAATCTAATATTGGGTTTACAGAATTCTGTTTAATCTCAGTTGATTTAGAGTGTTTTTGGGGCAAAGTCGTAGTGATTTCAGAAGAAGACTTGTTTGTTGTCTTACTCCTAGTATTGTAAGGATGCACTATTTCGAAATTAGCTTGAAAAATACTATCCGAAAAATGAACAAAAATGTTCGGAGAGGATTCATCTTCTTCTACTGTCTCTTGTTCAGCTACTTCCTCTGGGATTTCAGGAGGCATCAAGTTATCCTGTACTTCTAGAATCGTTTGAATGGTGAATTGAAAGCTTTCTAGATTTAGGCTTTCAGTATTTGAATTAGGTCGGTTGGTGGGAAAAGGCTTCCTAAACGGGGGTTTGTAAGGCCCTTTGCTTGAAGAAGCTTCTTCAGTCGTCCTCTTCAAATCTATAACTTGATTGGACAGTTTTTGAATGAATTTCTGTAATTTTTATAAATCTGAGCTTTCAGGTTGAGCTTTGTTTTGGAAAGGTCTAGGGAGTATTTCGATTTTTTTTGTGGAAGACGAACTAGTCTCTATTTCGTTGCTAGTAGTGTCTTTTAAACTGAGGATGTCTTTCTCGATCTGACTGGCCTCTTCGAAGGCTTCTAACAACGTGGCTTTCTTAGATCTCTTTACCCAAATGGCTATGCTTTGATGTAAGGCTTTCATATAATATGCTATGATAAGATTCTCAGCAGGCATCGAATCCGTAGGGATTTGGTTCTTTAATGTTAAGAACCTTTGATTAAAGTCTTTGATCTTATCTTTGGGGTTCATTCTTAAACTAGAAATCTCCATGACTAGAACTTCTGGAGACTTTTCATCTCCGAACTTCTCAAGAAAATAGGATTCAAATTTCTCCCATGACACGATGGTGTGGGGTTGTTGGGAAAAGTACCAGGTAGAGGCATTGCCCTCAAAGGTGTAAGGAAACAATCTACAGACTACGTCTTCGTGCTCGACACTACGAATTCTAATGGCTAACATAAACTTTTTGATTTGATCTTCGACGATCTGTTTAGAGTCCGAGTCAAATTTAGGGAGCCATTTCTCCAGGTGTTTGGGTAAGGGATGTTGAGGACCAGGTATGGCCACTGCATCTTGGTCGCGCCAAGGTCTGGCGGGATTTTTCTGGTTGGCCATAGGTGTGGGTGGTGTCAAAGGTTGGGATGAGGAACTCCCTTCGTCAAAGGACTCTTCTCCAGAAGAATAAGGAGATGAAGGAGGTGGTGATGGTGGTATACCAGATCCTCCTGCTGCAGGGGTGAGGATTGGACCTGTAGGGTTTAAAGTAAGGTCAGTGCCTCCAAGTTGTTCTCTGATATCAGAGAATTTTAATGGTTGGTCCAAACGTCGGTTTGGTTGTCTTAAACGGGCAAAGTCACTGTGTGTTCTTATGAGAGATTGACGAACAATCTTTTGTATGTCACCACCTGTAGGATTTGGAGTTACGGGTTCAACTATGATCCGTAGATCGTCGTTTGATGTGGTTGTTGTTTGAGGGACAATGTTGTCATTTGAATGACTTCTAGTCATTATAGGTGAGCGGGTAGGTGGTGGAGGAGTCTTACGACCACCTCGTGCCATTAATAATTTTCAGGCCCTCCTTCTAGCGCCATTTGTTGACAGGCGAAATTGACCGCTCGTCAACTGGAGGAGTGAATCCGGTCCGGGGTTGTCTACTTAACCCAAGACGTTTGGATTAATCAACTCCGATGGGTTTAGAGGCTCCGTTGGCCGATCTAAGTCCTAATAAAGTGAAAAAACAAAATTAAAGAAGATAAAATAACTTAATGAAAAACACTCGCTGGAAACTAGATACAAATCTAAAATATACTTACAGTTTACTAACTAATATCTATAAAATAGCTCTACTTATTATATGTACATAATATTCATATTATTATGTCTCTAATATATGTATAACTTTTACAGAATGCAAATTTTAATCTAAATCTGCGAAAATCAAATATGGATTGATTTATTTAACGACAACAAAACTATCATTCAGTCTTTTTGATTTATTTTTTTATAACGTTTATAAACAAGAAATGAAATAACAAACTGTCTAATTGAAAACAAAGATGAACAGTAAAATGTGTTTAGATTACATGGAATTTCTATATTAATTAAACTAATAAAATAAAACTAGCAAACTAACCTATAATTGCATCTCCTATTCGCCCTGTGTATAGTATCCAATTTCGCTATTTGATGGGGTAAACTGCAACAGATCTTACAAATGCTTATCGTAAATGTGAAGCAGTAGTGATTGAATGCTAATAACAGAACATATAAGAGATGTAGTAACAACAATTTTATAATTTCACAAATGGCCACATTGAGATAAATCCTACTGTGAAAATTTGTGTATAAATGTTCAATGAATAAAGAAGATAAATCTTCTAATCTCAAATCTGAACAGAGTAATTACTGTGTGTTATATAAGGGACATAAAACATGGATATCATATAAGTTTCATCACACCAATCTGCAATAAACCATGATATCTAAAGTAGTCACAATTTAATTACAAATCGAAATGATCATAACTTGAATAAAAACATGATATATAGAAGCTAAAGTTGTGCAAATATAAAATTCCATTCAAGCCTGTCAATTATAAATCCATAGTTTTTTGCCTCCAGGCAGTGATGGTTTTTGGTTTACAAAAGAACACATTTATATAGGTTATAGGATCAAAACATTTCCTGTGGATATCATCTAATTTGTTCCAAAAATTGTGGGGGATGCAACCTCCCAGATTCTACTTGATATCAAAACTAACAACCTATTCTAAAACAACATAAAAAATAGCATGCTGAGAGATGCCACCAGTGGTTCAAATCTCCTTTAGAAATCATAGGTACCTGAAAACATATAAGAATAAAAGATTTCAGATGCATTTTCAGTTATTAAAGCAAGTAATTCGAATTTTAGTAACTAGCTACAAAATCTCACGATTCCATAGCTAGTTATAATTATAACTAGAATCGTATTTTATTGAATCAATCAAAACATACTAGAGGTAATCTGTGCAAACAAATCATGTATTCTAATTTTAAAAAGACAAAATCATCCTAAACTTATTTTTAAAAAGCATACCTCAGTTTAAGGGATTCGACTTAATCAAGCAATCTTTGAATTTACAATGGCAGTCGCTGCTTCCACGTTCTTAAAAAAAATAGACCCTGTGGTTTTTTGTCGTTTATCTTTGGTTTGAGCTATGGATTGTAGTCTTCCATTCTCCTTCGTTAGCAAATTCACCTGGTCTTCCAAGGATTTTAGCCGAGACTAAAATAAAGGCACATCTTTGTAATACCTATCAATCCATGATCGACATTTGTTGCATTGCGGCTGGATAGACTGTGTATCAGTAGTGATAGTATTAACAGGTGAGGGATTTTCCATTTGACCTGTAGGTTCACTATTGATTTTGATTCTAAGGAAATCGAGATTATCTTTAAGACATGGTGGAAGGTTTGTAACATAGTCATAGGGTTTACCAGAGCAAAGTCCATACGAATATGGATATTCTTCAGTTAGAAATCTTTCAATTTTTGAATCTGAATCCTCGCTTAACACAGTTGCGTTTTGGTCTGCACAGGGCTTAGGTTTATTTCGGGCACATCATGAAACCAAACGAGAGGCTCTTTTACTCTTATAATTGATATCAACATTACCTTTACACTTTTTCTTTGTGGATTTTTTAACAGACTTAACACCACCCTTGGGATACGAATCTGGTAGAGCGTCGGGTTGGGTAGTGTCAAGATAGGTCGAGGGTTCCACATCAGAGATAGGATCACAGTGCAAGAGCGAAGGAGGAGAGATGGGAAGCTCGATGAGGGTTTCTGTGACAACAGACTTGTCAACCTGTCCTATCTGACTGCTAACAAAACCATTCCTTAACAGGAAGGCATCCCAACAATCATCGTTTAATTTCAATTGATGGATAATAATAATCTTGATCAAACAATGGTGGAACAGGCTGGAATCAAATTTCTTCTTTTAAAACGCTTTGCCATTTTGTATAGACTTCGTACGATAAAATAGGGCATGTTTAGGGGAAAATCGATAAAACGCATGAGCAACCACAAGTGATATAAGAAAACCAAACCAAATCTCCCCTCACAGGTAACAAACTGCTTCACGATAGTTAACAGATCATGCCATCTAGGTTTTAGAGCTGAAACAGGCATAACTCGGTCGCAGCTGGTAATCCTCCTTGAGGTGAACAACAATGACCAGGGAACCTCTTCAACCTTTGAGTTTTTGAACCACTTTTGTCCCACTGCTGGTAGACCGGTGGCTTGGCTAATAAAACATTCGTTTAACTCAAGCTGGACGTCTCCTATTTTGGCTCTGCAACCATCAAACGTCAACGCGAATTCTTGAGCAACTGTTAAATTAAAACCCTCGAACTTTTCAACAAACACATGCTAGCCATTCCTTTCTAAGTCTTATATGGCATTATCAAATGATAACAACGTCTGGACACCATTGGGCTCAATCCTCACCATAGGAGCCATGGCTAACAACAAAGAATCGTTAGGGGATTCAGAGGTAGGGTTTGACAGAATAAGCATAGAGCCATTGCCCTGAGCTTCCCCAACGCAATGCAAAGATAGCTCGAAATGGTAGGCAGGAGTGTTAATTGCTATGCGTGTGAGGAAAATTGTGTAGATCGAGGCCATGCAAAAACATAATACCACATTGTACTTCGAATAAAACCTCGGCATAATGGTACGCAGAAAGATCATAACAGTTGAAAACAATTGTATGTATATCCATGATTTGATCACAAAATTTATATGTCAAATAAACAATTGAATCAAAGAATTTTATAATTCAAAACCCCATTAACATTAATCAAATGCTAAATGGGTGGTGGTTTAATACTCATGTAACCAAGGTGTGTTCGAGACCAAGGGGTTATAACCATGAAAAGAACCATGTTCATAGCAAAATATGACAAATCGACAATAGACCAAATGAACCTTAATCCTTTAATGAAATCAAACATGAATTCCAGCTGTGAGTTTTCATGCTTACAGTCATGAAAACGAAATCGAAAAGCAGGTACGCAGAAAGCGACGAGTAACAAGTGTCGTTTAATAAAAAAAAAGTTGTGACGAGTGACGAAAATTTAAAAACCCTGTGTAAGCAGCTTGTAAAAATAGAGATTATATTATGGCTGCCAACAATGGCGACACTCTGGTAGAAACAGTTATCTCTGCCAAACAAACAAGTCTAGATTAGGATAATCAGAAAAACTTCAAATCGAAAACAACTAAGAAACTGTTTGAACATCATTATCAATCATAAAACATTCCAGTTTTAGATTGCTTGTTAATTTAAAAGACGAAAACTGATGACAATCTTGACAAAAGAGAGTCACGATGTTAAAGTTAAAATCTTCAATACTGTTGACAGAGCTGCTGCTGCCAGCAAGCGTCCATAGCCTCGACAGGGATGCCATTTAACCCACTCCAATATCTGTATCCTGCCAAGAAGTTCCAGATCAGATTGAAGGACATTTAAGGTCAAAAGATTCCATATCTGAGAATTTTCGTATACCTGACATTGCTTCGCTGCTAGCGGGCCTGTTCAGTACCCCGACAAAGTTATCTTGGCGTCACGCATGCATTTACCCACTGCCAGTAGACCTGTTCAGTATCCCGACGGGTTTACAAGCACTTCCCACATCTCTCTGAAGATTTATTTAGTTTTAAAGATATTTAATAGAGCGGGGTGACGCTGAAAATCCTGATTTTTGGACATGTTTTAATAAATTACAGACCTTAATTGTCCTTCATTAAGATCTAGAGACAGTTTATTACTAAACTGACTTTCAATGGTGGGGAGACATCTCTGAGTTGTTCTCTTAAGGAATAGGGACAGCGTAAGAATAAATTTTTATGGATGATCGTGAATAGCTTCACTTACAGATTGAAATCAAGAAATGCTTTTCAAACAACAAGCTTTCTTTAACATGGCTGCGAACTTTAGAAAAATATCATAATTGATGTTTTAACAATCTTCAGTAGTTATTTCAGAGGGGAAATTTTTCTGTTCTTTTTGTCTGAAACAGTTCATGGTGCAGGTATGTGTGTCTCAAAATAAAAACTGGTAAGCATAAGGGAGAAATCAAAGCAAAACAACAAAGTAAAACAAAAATCAAGCAAAACAAAAATATTTACACAGTGTACATGGGAGTGTTATCAGGTGAAATACCTTTTTAGAGCTTGGCCATTCACCGGATAGGTGTCTAGCTGTCCCTCTAAATTCTGTAATCGGAAGGAGCTGGGACCCAATTTCTCAGCAATCAAGTATGGTCCTAGCCACAAGTTCTGAAACTTTGTATGCTCTCCTTTTCCGTCATGCGGTTTGTCCCATTTTAGGACAAGTTCACCTACCTCAAAATTTTTGTCAGAAGAAAAATTGGAATCAAACTAGCTTTTAACAATGAGTTGATGTTGATCCAATTTCCATTTCGCTTGAGACCTCACTTATTCTAATTTTAACAAAGCGTTAATTCGATTCTCCAAAGGGGGGCAATCCTCTTCTTTTATTTTCTACGATAGCTACAGAGAGAGAAGGAGAATATGTGGTGGCAAAATTGCCTCTCTACCGTAAACGAGAAATAAAGGTGAATTATCCACAGTAGTTTTTGGAGTCACTCTATCAGTCCAGATTGCGTTTAACAGTGCGTTATGCCAATTTTTATGGTTTTCAGAGACTGTTCTATTGATAATTTTGATCAGATTTTTATTAGTTGATTCTGTCAATCCATTGCCTTGAGGGTAATAGCTGGCAGAATATTTTAGTTTAATTCCTTTGTCTAGAGCGAAATCACTCATCTCAAGAGACGAAAAATAAGAAGCGTTATCAAATACCAGGCAGTCAGGGATACCAAAATGAATAATAATATTTGAATTCAAAAAAGATATTACTTGGCTAGTATTTACAGCTTTTAATGGGGCAGCTTCGGACCACCTGGTGAAGTAATATGTGATTGTTATGATAAACTTATGCTGTTGTGAGGATGGAGGATTAATTGGACCTATAATATCTAGACCCCACTTCTGAAAAGGGGAGTCTACTGAAACAGGTTGCAGAGGGAAGGTTGGTTTCTGTATCCGTCCGGATGCTTTCTGACAAATTACACACTTGTGACACAAAGTATGAGCATCTTTAAAAAGTGTGGGCCAATAGTAATCTGCTCTTAATACTTTATGGGAAGTGGTATCTTCACCAAAATTCCCACCAACTTCTCCTGCGTGTAATTCCAATAAAACCTTTTCTGCTTCATCTTTCTCAAGACAACACATTAGTACTCCATCAAAATTTTGACGAAACAGAATACCATTAATTAGCTGAAAGGAAACATATTTTAATCTTAGCTCTCTTCTATTTGTGGGATCCAGGTGATGGGGAGATGACCCATGTTCAAGACAAAATTTTATATCATCATACCAGGGACTAACAAGGTTTTGTGCACAGGAGATTAAATTTTGGTAGTGTTGTCCTAGATTTGACATATCATTTTCCTCTTGCTGTCCTGCAGTTGAGTCAGGGACTAACTTGCATAACCCTTGACCTCTCACTATTTGTGCTGGGGTGATTTCTATGTCATACTCTTGCAAGGATGTGACCCAATTTTCCCTTTTTTCGCCTAGTTCTTTTTGCACTAATAGATTTCTGACAGTCAGGTAAGGGATAATGATTTTCGTCCTAGATTTCAAAAGATAATATCGGAAGTGCTTTACTATTTTAAAAACAGCATAGGCTTGCTGATCTACTGCTGGGTAATTAAGTTCTGCCCCTTTGAAGGCTGAGCTCATAAAGGCAATTGGGACTTCATTATTTTCAGCATTATTTTGAGTTAGGACAGCGGCATAAGAGCGGTCAGAAGCGAAAGTGTAGAGAGTGAAGTCTTGTGAAAAGTCGGGGCTCATTAGAGAAGGGGCGTCTATTATGGTATTTTTTATTGAATTAAAGACTTGGTTTTCTAAAGGTCCCCAATTGTATTGTACGTCCTTTTTTATTAGGTTTTGTAATGGTCTCACCATTTCTGAAAAGTTGGGGACGAATCTTCTGACAAAGTTTATCTGACCTAAGAAAGATTGCATAGAATTTTTTGACGAGGGAGGGGGGAGTTTAGAAATGACTTGAGTTCTTTATGGGTCGATAATCATCCCTTCGCTTGATACAATAAATCCTAAGAGCTTACCTTGTTCTACTGCGAAGATATATTTGTTAGGATTCAAAGAAATGCCGTACTTACGACATCATTGTAGAATAGATCTTAAATGAGATAGATGATCTTCTTTGTTTTTCGAGAAGACAGTAACGTCATCCAGGTAAACTACGACATATTGATTGATTAAGCCTCGGAAAGCGATGTCCATCGCTCTCTGGAAAGTGGCACCAGCATTTATGAGTCCAAAGGGCATCTTCATATAAGTGTAGGTGCCCCATCGGGTGCGGAAGGTCGTTTTAAGTTGGTCTGGAGGGGACATCAGGACTTGGTTATACCCTAAAAACCCATCCAATAAGGATAATCTTTCAGAACCAGATACATGTTGAAGGATCTATTCCATAGGTGGGACAAGGTAGTTGTCTTTATCAGACGCTCGATTAAGATTTCGGAAATCGACACATAGTCAGATTTCACCACTCTTCTTCCGGACAGGGACAAGATTAGAGACCCATTGTGTGTGCCTAACTGGAAAGATTATATTAGCGTTCAGGAGTTTATTTAATTCCTTCTTGACAGTTGGTTCGAGTTTTGGATGCATTTTTCTTAACTTTTGTTGAAAAGGTTGGGTTTGGGGTTTCATAAGGATAACGTGTTGTATGATGTTAGAATCAAAGGTTTTTAGGTCGTCGTACGTCCAAGCAAAAAAATATTTGAATTCCTTAAACAGTTTAATAAACACTGTTTTTTCTTCTTCAGAACATCCTACCCCTAAATTAATGCACTGTGGGTTGTCTTTAGTTCCCAAGTTTACTTTTTCACGCGTTAAAGAGGAACTATTCGTTTTACAGTTCACTGATTTTTTGAACTTGTCGTGAAGATCATAAAATTTTTCTAATCTAACTACAGATTTCGGGATAGAATTTACCATGTCTGATGAAGATTCAAGAGATCTCGGATCTGGTATTACCGTAAAGTCACGAAGATTTTCATCATGAGTACCTTCATCGATTACTGCGCCCTGGAAAGTTTCTTCCATATGTAGGAAACTTATAATCTGTTGATCGTCATCGAAGACTCTCCAATTCATGATGTTGTCGGGGACGGATGTTCTGAACAATAGTTCGACGGAGAATGCATTCGGAGATAAGCCTTCTGCAGGGAAAAGTTTCGAAGCTACATTAGCTAACAAGTCGGCTTCTGAATTATTCAATCTAGGAGTAGAATTTATGTTAAATGCAGAAAACTTATTCATCAAACTCCATACCTCAGATTGGTAGCTTTTAAGGTGCGGAGATAAACAGTGGATATAATTTTTTACCTGTCTAACCACAATTTGCGAATCACCAAAGACAGTCAAATTTTGAACTTTCATATCTAATGCTTTCTTGAGGCCTTGCAATAAAGCCTTATATTCTGTTGTGTTGTTTGTACATTCAAACTCTAACCTACACACAATCAAGGTTTTGTAACCTGCTAGATCAATAATCACGCAGTCTGCACCAGCTCCTTCCTTGGATTTTGACCCGTCAAAGTAAAGAGACCATATTTGATTATTGTCGGTTGCATATGACCATTGGGTAGAAGCTGCTGGCTGCATATATGTCAAAATTTTAGACTGTTGTTCCAGGTTAGTGATAGCGGAAGTTTCGGCCATGAAATTTCCGAAAAAGGTATCCATCCCTTGTATTTCGGGTGAATCGGCAGAAGGTGTAAATGGTTCATTGGGATCATTTAAATCCGCCACTGTGAACTTTAGGTAACGTTCACGATTTACCTTGATCCTGTTGGGCTTTCCATTCTCGGGTAGCCACAAGTGAGACCAATCCGTTGCAAAATAGCCATGTAACTTTTCCGACCAGTCTCTGCTTAAAAACAAACCATAAACATCTGGGGTATCTACAACAATAATATCAATCACTTGATGAACTTTAGGGTTAGATGACAATCTTATAAGTACATTTCTCAATTCGCCTATAACTTTAACACTAGTTCGATCAAGCTGGATGATCTTCAAGGTGGATGGTTGAACTTCATCATTAATCTTTTAACACAGACCATGGCATTACGTTAGATGAAGCCCCTGAATCTACCATACAGTTGTGCACGTTCCTATTGAAGATTTCAAAAGTTAACAAAAATGGAGGGACATTTCTGTGACTACTAATGGTGGAGGCTTGTTGATTTTTATTCGCGGCCTCTAAAACTAATTTATCTATATTTGTTATATTATTTACATGAAGGTCTCTTTTCTCGTGAGAATCAGAAGTAGCTTTGGTGGAGGCCTTCTAAGGAATTTTGGGGTTGTTCTGCAAACCTTTGTTACTGCTTGGATTGTCATTTTTGTTGTTCTCTGCAATATTCTGTAGCATTTTTTGTAGAAGAAAATGGAGTTTTAATAATTCATAAACAGAAATATTAGCCCTTAGCTTTTTTAGATCTTCAACCAAATCATAATCTAAGCTTGGGTTTACATAATTCTGTTTAATATCAGTTGATTTAGATTGTTTTGGGGGCAAAGTCGTAGTTATTTTAGAAGAAGACTTCTTTGTTGTCTTACTCGTAGTATTGTAAGGATGCACTGTTTTGAAATTAGCTTGAAAAATACTATCCGAAAAATGACCAAAAATGTTCGGAGAGGATTCATCTTCTTCTACTGTATTTTGTTCAGCTACTTCCTCAGGGATTTCAGAAGGCATCAAGTTATCCTGTGCTTCTAGAATGATTTGAATGGTGAATTGCAAGCTTTCTAGATTTATGCCTTCAGTATTTGAATTAGGTCGGTTGGTGGGAAAAGGCTTCCTAAACAGGGGTTTGTAAGGCCCTTTGCTTGAAGAAGCTTCTTTAGCCGTCCTCTTTAAATCTATAACTTGATTGGATAGTTTTTGAACAACTTTCTGTAAGTTTTCTAAATCTGAGCTTTCAGGTTGAGCTTTGTTTTGGGAAGGTCTAGGGAGGATTTTGATTTTCTTTTTGGAAGACGAACTAGTCTCTATTTTGTTGCTAGTAGTGTCTTTTAAACTGAGGATGTCTTTCTCGATTTGACTGGCCTCTTTGAAGGCTTCTGACAACGTGGCTTTCTTAAATCTCTTTACCCAAATGGCTATGCTTTGATGTAAGGCTTTCGTATAATATGCTATGATAATATTCTCGGCAGGCATCAAATCCGTAGGGATTCGGTTCTTTAATGTTAAGAACCTTTGATTAAAGTCTTTGATCTTATATTTGGGGTTCATTCTTAAACTAGAAAGCTCCATGACTAGAACTTCTGGAGACTTGTCATCTCCAAACTTCTCAAGAAAACATGATTCAAATTTCTCCCATGACACGTTGGTGTGGGGCTGTTGGGCAAAGTACTAGGTAGAAGCATTGCCCTCAAAGGTGTAGGGAAACAATCTACAGACTATGTCTTCGTTCTCGACACTACGAAGTCTAATGGCTAACATAAACTTTCTGATGTGATCTTCGATGATCTGTTTAGAGTCTGGGTAAAATTTAGGGAGCCATTTCTACGGGTGTTTGGGTAAGGGATGTTGAGGCCCAGGTATGGCCACTACATCTTGGTCACGCCAGGGTCTGGCGGGATTGTTCTAGTTGGCCATAGGTGTGGGTGGTGTCAAAGGATGGGATGAGGAACTACCTTCGTCAGAGGACTCTTCTCCAGAAGAAGAAGGAGATGAAGGAGGTGGTGATGGTGGTATACCAGATCCTCCTACTATAGGAGTGAGGATTGGACCTGTAGGGTTTAAAGTAAGGTCAGTGCCTCCAAGTTGTTCTTTGATATCAGAGAAGTCTAATGGTTGGTCCAAAGGTCAATTTGGTTGTCTTAAATGGGCAAAGGGACTGTTTGTTCTTATGAGATATTGACGAGCAATCTCTTGTATGTCACCACCCGTAGGATTTGGAGTTACAGGTTCAACTGTGATCCGTAGATCGTCGTTTGATGTGGTTGTTGTTTGAGGGACAATGTTGTCGTTTGAATGACTTCTAGTCACTATAGGTGAGTGGGTAGGTGGTGGAGGAGTCTTACGACTACCTTGTGCCATTAATAATTTTCAGGCCCTCTTCTAGTGCCATTTGTTGACGGGCGAAATTGACCGCTCGTCAACTGGAGGAGTGAATCCGGTCCGGGGTTGTCTACTTAACCCAAGCCATTTGGATTAATCCACTTTGATGGGTTTAGCGGCTCCAATGGCCAATCTAAGTCCTAAGAAAGTGAAAAAACAAAATTAAAGAAGATAAAATAACTTAATGAAAAGCACTCGCTGAAAACTAGATACAAATCTAAAATATACTTACAGTTTACTAACTAATATTTATAAAATAGCTCTACTTATTATATGTACAATATATCCATATGATTATATCTCTACTATATGTATAACTTTTACAGAATGCAAATTTTAATCTAAATCTGGGAAAATCAAATATGGATTGATTTATTTAACGACAACAAAACTATCATTCAGTCTTTTTGATTTATTTTTTTATAAAGTTTATAAACAAGAAATGAAATAGCAAACTGTCTAATTGAAAACAAAGATGAATAGTAAAATGTGTTTAGATTATAGGGAATTTCTATATTAATTAAACTAATAAAATAAAGCTAGCAAACTAGCCTATAATCGCATCTCCTATTCGCCCTGTGTACAGTATCCAATTTCGTTGTTTGATGAGGTAAACCACAACAGATCTTACAAATGCTTCTCATAAACGTGAAGTAGTAGTGATTGAATGCTAATGACAGAACATATATGAGATGTAGTAACAACAATTTTATAATTTCACAAATGGCCACATTGAGATAAATCCTGCTGTGAAAATTTGTGTATAAATGTTCAATGAATAAAGAAGATAAATCTTCTAACCTCAAATCTGAACAAAGTAATTACTATGTGTTATATAGGGGACATAAAACATGGATATCATATAAATTTCATCACACCAATCTGCAATAAACCATGATATCTAAAGTAGTCACAATTTAATTACAAATCGAAATGATCATAACTTGAATAAAAACATGATATATAGAAGCTAAAGTTGTGAAAATATCAACTTCCATTCAAGTCTGTCAATTATAAATCCATAGTTTTTTGCCTCCAGGCAGCAATGGTTTTTGGTTTACAAAACAACACATTTATACAGGTTATAGGATCAAAACATTTCATGTGGATATCATCTAATTTGTTCCAAAAATTGTCGGGGATGCAACCTCCCAGATTCTACTTGATATCAAAACTAACATCCTATTCTAAAACAACATAAAAAATAGCATGCTAAGAGATGCCACCAGTGGTTCAAATCTCCTTTATAAATCGTAGGTACTTGAAAACACATAAGAATAAAAGATTTCAGATGCATTTTCAGTTATTAAAGCAAGTAATTCGAATTTTAGTAACTAGCTGTAGAATCTCACGATTCTGTAGCTAGTTATAATTATAACTAGAATCGTATTTTATTGAACCAATCAAAACAGACTAGAGGTAATCTCTGCAAACAAATCATGTATTCTAATTTAAAAAAGACAAAATCATCCTAAACTTATTTTTAAAAATCATACCTCAGATTAAGGGATTCGACTTAATCAAGAAATCTTTGAATTTACAATGGCAGTCGCTGCTTCCACGTTCTTAAAAACAACAGACCCTGTGGTTTTTTGTCGTTTATCTTTGGTTTGAGCTACGGATTGTAGTATTCCATTCTCTTTTGTTAGCAAATTCACCTGGTCTTCCAAGGATTTTAGTCGAGATTGAAGTAAAGGCACATCTTTGTAATACCTATCGATCCATGATCGACATTCGTTGCATTGAGGATGGATAGACTGTGTATCAGCAGTGATAGTATTAACAGGTGAGGGATTTTCCATTTGACCTGTAGGTTCACTATTGAGTTTGATTCCAGGGAAATCGAGATTATCTTTAAGACACGGTGGAAGGTTTGTAGCATAATCATAGGGTTTACCAGAGCAAAGTCCATACGAATATGGATATTCTTCAGTTAGAAATCTTTCAATTTCTGAATCGGAATCCTCTCTTAACACAATTGCGTTTTGGTCTGCATAGGGCTTAGGTTTATTTCCGGCACATCATGAAACCCAACAAGCGGATCTTTTACTCTTATAATTGATATCAACATTACCTTTACACTTTTTCTTTGTGGACTTTTTAACAGACTTAACACCACCCTTGGGATACGAATCTGGTAGAGCATCGGGTTGGGTAGTGTCAGGATAGGTCGAGGGTTCCACATCAGAGATAGGATCACAGTGCAAGAGCGAAGGAGGAGAGATGGCAGGCTCGACGAGGGTTTCTGTGACAACAGACTTGTCAACCTGTCCTATCTGACTACTGACAAAACCATTCCTTAATAGGAAGGCATCCCAACAATCATCGTTTAATTTCAACTGATGGATAATAATAATCTTGATCAAACAATGGTGGAACAGGATGGAATCATATTTCTTCCTTTTAAAATTCTTTTCCATTTTGTATAGACTTCGAAGGAGAAAATAGGGCATGTTTAGGGGAAAATCGATAAAACTCATGAGCAACCGCAAGTGATATAAGAAAACCAAACCAAATCTCCCCTCACAGGTAACGAACTGCTTCACAATAGCTAACAGATCATGCCATCTAGGTTTTAGAGATAAAACAGGCATACCTCGGTCGCAGTTGGTAATCCTCCTTGAGGTGAACAACAATGACTGGGGAACCTCTTCAATCGTTGAGTTTTTGAACCACTTTTGTCCCACTGCTAGTAGACTCGTGGCTTGGCTAATAAAACTTTTGTTTAACTCAAGCTGGACATATCCTATTTTATCTCTGCAACCATCGAACGTCAGCGTGAATTCTTGAGCAACTGTTAAATTAAAACCCTTGATCTTTTCAACAAACACACACCAACCATTCCTTTGTAAGTCTTCTTTGGCATTATCAAACGATAAGTACATCTGGACACCGTTGGGCTCAATCCTAATGACAGGAGCCATGGCTAACAACAAAGAATCGTTAGGGTATTCGGAGGTAGGGTTTGACAAAATAAGCACAGAGCCATTGCCCCAAGATTCCCCAACACAATGCAAAGAAAACTCGAAATGGTTGGCAGTAGTGTTAATTTCTATGCGTGTGAGAAAAATCATGTAGATCGAGGCCATGCAAAAGCATAATACCACGCTGTACTTGGAATGACCCCTCGGCATAATGGTACGCAGAAAGATCATAACAGTTGAAAACAATCGTATGCATATCCACGATTTGATCACAAAATTTATATGTCAAATAAACAATTGAATCAAAGAATTTTATAAATCAAAACCCCATTAACATTAATCAAATGCTAAATGGGTGGTGGTTTAATACTCATGTAACCAAGGTGTGTTCGAGACCAAGGGGTTATAACCATGAAAAGAACCATGTTCATAACAAAATATGACAAATTGACAATAGACCATATGAACCTTAATCCTTTAACGAAATCAAACATGAATTCCAGCTATGAGTTTTCATCCTTACAGTCATGAAAACGAAATCGAAAAGCAGGTACGCAGAAAGCGACAAGTAACAAGTGTCGTTTAATAATAAAAAAAGTTGTGACGACTGACGAGAATTTAAAAACCCTGTGTAGGCAGCTTGTAAAAATAGAGATTATATTATGGCTGCCAACACCTATTTAACTAAAAATCAATTTATCAAGTGTATATAAAACAACCATTTACCCTCTTTTCTTTTTAACTAAAATTAAATTAGCAAAAATAGATAAAAACAACCATTTCCATTTTTTAAATTTTAATCCTCCATTATAATTTTGACTTTAATAAATGAATTTGAATTTATTACCCCCCTTCTTGTTACATGTTCATTTATTATTATTATTATTGACCACATGTTCTACTTAGACCTAGATTTTAATTTCACTAGGTTGGGCGACATTTTTATTAGGAAAAATTGTTTTTAAATCTTACTTATCAGATCATTCATTTTAAGATCGTCTAGGTTTATTAACTTACCAGTTAAAATCGCAACATACCCTTCAGGATGCACTAGGTGCTCTAAGGGTGTCACTCACATCTTTCCATTTTCCTTGTGCGACGTGCCCTTCAGGATGCCCTACATGCTCCAAGGGTGCCACTCGCCTCTTGACTGAATTGGTAGACATCAAACCCCTGGAGTCAATACTCCGCCAGGTGATCTTATGGGAGGCTAAGGGCCTCTAAGTAATAAGGCCCCTGCCTTATTGGGCGCCCCTTAGAATCATCGTGAGCGATTGTCACAATCTGCCCTCACAACATCATGGGTCTTCTCAAACTAGGTAATCGTTAACCTACAGTTCAAGCCACAACGGGAGTGTTAGTAGGCTGTGGTAGGGTTGCTGCCACACCTCTCCCTCAAAGTATCTGGTTGTCTTGCGTGACCCCTCTACTCCAGATGTGAGTCTGGTTGGCAAGCTATCATCAGCCTACATCCATCAACAAATCATTTCAGTAATAATAATCAATCATCATAACATCTAATCATATGTACATATGTCACATCAGCAATATTCAACCCAACAACCCACTCCCTGACTCAATTCGGAGTCCAATGGGTTTCATCGATGCCTCTGCATCCTCGTCCAAAGTCCTGCACACTCAGGATAACCTAGTCAATAACACCTGTCTATGTAATACAACCAAATAACATATCATCAAATCTATAATATCTCATAATCATAATCAAACGGCCAATCGTATAATAATCCATATCACTTGCAAGAAAGTATCCTCAAAGAATAAGTTCGCTCAGTGCGCGCAAGAGAGACATGTTACATACACCCCCTCTTGGTCTAAACTTCGTCCTGAAGTTTCACAGTATATAAGTGTCGAAATAAACTGTATCACAGTATCATAAGTCTACCCATCAAAGAAAAATGGGAACTGCTGACGCATATCATATGCATCCTCCCAGGTCGCCGAGTGCGGACTATAGTTGTCCCACTGGACCTTGACCTGATCTACGGTTCGACGTCGTAGTTGTCGAATGCGATGGTCTAGGATATGGATCGGCTCTGCCCTGAGCGCACCCTCGTCCGATCTTGCAAAGAACTCATGTCAACAACATGAGTAGGATCACTAACATAATGTCTCAAAATAAAGACTTGAAAGACATTGTGTGTATGCCTCAAAGAATCAGGAAAGGCTAATCAAATAGGTCGTGGGCCCCTTCCTTTCCACCATCTCAAAATTTCCCACAAACCTAGGAGAGAGTTTATCACCCTTTCCAAACTTGATCGAACTCTTATGCGGTTTCACCTACAAGAAGACTCGATCACCAACCTCATAACTACGATCGACACAGTGTGCATCAGCATAACCCGAAAGGGTTCCCATGCAGATCTTGTGTTCCATGTTCTGCAGTTAATAGATCTCATATGTGATTGTTTTCTTAAAGTTGATGAATGTTTGTAAAAGTAAAAAATTAACTTATACTAATTCAMCCCCCCCCCCTAGTATGAGTGTGTGTTCAACAGTTGGTATCAGAGCGAGTTCCTTCAGAAATAGTCTAACCACTGGAAGGTAGATCTYAGGAGCACACATGGCAGTGGAAACTGGTACTTTAGAAAATGAACACAAAGGGAAAGAAATGATGTATTCAATATAAGAACAAAATGTCAAAACAAATGTGGAAGTAGATCTTGAAGAAGAATTCATTTGTGCCTTAATAAATAAGCTTAGGAAAAAAAAATTGAAACAAAAGGAGCAGTTGCAAAAATATGAAGAGGATCGTGATTGAAAATCCAAAATGTCACAAATCCTTGAAGAAACAAAAAAACACTATCATGAACCTAAATGACCAATTAGAAGAATTAAGAAGGATGGAAGAAGTGGTGAGGATCTAGTTGAATAAAAAAGAAGA
>SNQJ01S0028187.1:88724-98822 GCA_010110895.2 Picea sitchensis | reverse complement strand
ACCTACAACATCCTATAACAACGCAACTCGACTAGATCTTCCAATTCCGAGATGTTCTAACATAGTGTAAACAAAGAGATGGAAAGAGGATGACATCCATAAAGTAAGAAGTCTCAAATGCCAATACATAACCAGAGCGACCAGCACTTCATCAAAACTTTACAATCGAGAGCCTAGCTCAACCATCGATGCTTACAAAAATGGAAAAAATGCCTACATATACTCCTCCACTTTCGCCCAGCAGAGGCGTCTCAGGACTTTCAAGGTGTGGCGTCTCCTCAGTCAAATCTAGCATGAACTCCTTTGCCAGACGTCACCTTAACTTTGCATGGCCTTTGCAAGGGAGGTAGCTGAAACATTAAAGGCTAAAATAGCGTGTGCAGACTCCTCTAGTCAGACGAGAACTCGGCATGACTTCTTTGGAGAAAATCAGCATATAGGACCATCTCGGGCAGGCTGCCCGTCGAAACCTCCTTGCTTTGCATTTAATGAGTGAGTCGAGGTTTCAACCAACCCCTCTCTTCTTCATTCATTCCAAGCAGGTATCAGGATTGAGATCAAGTCGAACTGACACCTAGAGAACACGGTGCCCCCCTTCTGAAGCTCAACTCGACACCTTTGGCCCCCTTTGTACATATTTTTCTATTTCCCCAAGTGACCACGGGTCGTGACCCCGAACTTATCCTCAAAGGCGCTTTCGGCGCTTCAGGGTTCGGGGCTTCGAGATGTAAAATGTTGAGGAGCCCTTACCCTTTGAACTCCCGAATGCCAACATGACTTGATCTTGCATCGTGTTTCCTTCTGATGATCGGTCCCGATCCTTTCGGGATTTCTTGCACTGGGGTTCGCGATGCGCTTCTTCCTCAAATTCCTGATTGACCAAACTACGAAAGCATGGATGTGCGTCGCATGCCCTTCATATGAATGACCAAGATGGCTTTGTCATTAAAAGGGGGCTACCTCCATTCCTAGGCTCGCTTGACGTGACCTGGAACTAGGATCGTGGGCTCATCTTCAAAGGTGCCTTCGGCATTTCGCATTTCGACAATTTCAGCTGCAGTGGATGGGCGATCCCTTGTCTCCCAAAACGTCAATCTCTGAAATGTCGATTGGCTGCCACCTGCCCCAACTAGATTGGACGACCCAAACTTCTCGGCAATACTGTGGGCTCAGATCTTGAATGCCTTCGGCACTTCACGTCTCGTGGTTGGGAGGAGGCTGATCCTCGTTCTTCAAAGTCACGATGAGCGAAGTGGCGATAGAGCTCGATCGTGTGCCACGTGCTCCTCTGGGATGGACAACTGAGATCCTTTTGGTGATATAAGCGCCATCCATTGCGCTAATCCTAGTGTAACTCTGCTAACCGCGATTACCCGCTGATCGTTGATATGCTCTATAGATGGATCTTGGTCGTTGACAACATAAATTCGCCCGCTAACTTGATTGGTAGACAGAAACGTGATTTTTCTGTGCTACACTTGGGCGCTTGTCGTGCAACCTACAGACCTGGATACTCTTATGTCCAAGACAAGAATTGTTGCTAACACAACTGATCCCTTAGTTGCACCAGAAAATCAATTTATTAATTAATTAAATTTTCCTATTACCCTCACCCACCTAAAAGGGTTCCTAAAAACGCTCCTCAGTGTCCCTTTATTCCCTTACAATTCTTAAATGACTTATGCCTTACTTAAAGTCTAGTTGAGTTCATAAATAGAAAGTTCCAAAGGATAGATTCCCTACTAAGTTATACATTCCCCTTTTTCTTTAAGTTCCCTCCCTTTTTAATTAAGTTCAGAATTAGCAAGTTTAGACAAAAAAAAAAACCATTTACCCCTTTTAATAATTAAACATTCCTTAAATTTTTACTTTAATTATTAATGCTTAAATTTTATTTACCCCCTTCTTGTTACATGTCCATTTAGTTTTTTTTTTGTTCACATATTCTACTTAGACCTAGGTTTTAATTTCACTAGGCTTGGTGACAGTTCTTAAGGGAAAAAAGAATTGTTATTAAACTTTACTCATAACATCATTCATTTTAAGGCCGACCAGGTCCTAAGTAGGCATAGTTTTCTAGGTACTAGGTTTATTAACTTACCATAGTTAAAATCGTGACGTGCCCTTCAGGACGCACTACATGCTCCAAGGGTGCCACTTGCCTCTTTCATTTTTACTTGTGCGGTGTTCCCTTCAAGACGGACTACGTGCTCCAAGGGTACCACTCGCCTCTTGATTGAATTTGGTAGATGTCAACCCCTAGAGTCAATACTCCGGTAGGTGACCTTGTGGGAGACTAAGGGCCTCTAAGGAATAAGGACCCTACCTTATTACGTTCCCTTTAGAATCATTGTGAGCGACTATCATAGTCTGCCCTCACGATATCGTGGATCTATCGAACTAGGTAATCGTTAACCTACAGTTCGAGCCACAGAGGGAGTGCTAGTAGGCTGTGACAGGGCTGCTGCCACACGTCTCCCTCAATGGCTCTAGTTGTCGTGCGTGACCCCTTTACTCCAAATGTGAGTTTGGTCGGCAAGCTATCATCATCTCGCATCCATCAATGAAACATGCCAACGATAACAATCCACATCATAATATCTAATCATATGTCACATATGTAATATCGGCAACATTCAAACCATAACAGTCAACTCCCTGACTCGATCTAGAGTCCAACGAAATCCATCGATGCCATCGACATCCTCTAACGTCCAGACCCCTGCACACTCGGCATAACCCATTCAATAGCGTATGTCGATGTAAATATAGAAAAAATAACCTATCATCAGTTCCACAACATCTCATAATCATAATCAAAATAGTCAATCGTATAATGAACCAGATCACTTGCACGCAATTCTCCTCAAAGAATAACTCCACTCAGTGCGCGCAAGAGTGGGATTTTACAAAAATGACCCTAAATTTAAAGAATTTCAACAAAATTTGAAAACATAAAGACTCACAATTCACATGATAAAGTGTGTACACTCCATCACCATCACTAACTATTCTTTAAACCAAATATTCTATATTCTAGTTGATATATTGTTTATATTTTGATCTTGTAGGAAGTTGTTGGGCATTTTTGAATGTACATTAAGACACTGTAAATTAAGACATTGTAAATTAAGTTGTTGATCTTGCAGGAAGTTTTTGGGCATTTTCGACTGTAAATTAAGGCACCGGGCATTTGGATCTTACACATACTTATGTAAATTAAGACATTGAATAAACAATTTTGATGCTCATCGTACTTGTTTATTTGTGTTTGAGTTTGTTTTGATTTGGATTTTAGTATTGATTTACTTGACACGATAGTTTTAGAGTATGGTAATTTTTTATGGATTTAAGACAAGTATACTATGAAAAAATAAATTTTCAATGTAACACTTGTCAACATAAATACGATTTGAAGGATTCTTGTCCAATAGCTCATCTCTTTGGGAAAGAAAGCTAAAAGCAATAAATCCATATGTTAGTGATCATTAGAGAAGAGGTTTCTAGAGGCAGCTCAAAAAAACAAGTGGAAAGGTGGAGTGAAGCATCATCAACCCAAGTACCCAACCCTCTCTCTAAAGGTGTTGATGTGGATATTGTCTTAATGCCATCTCCTTTTCCACATATTCTCTCAATTGAACTCTCCTATGGTGGAGTGAAGGGGTAATGTGAATCAAATAATTTGGATCTAGGAAAGCAAATGGTGTCTCCGTCTCATACAAATGTAGCAGGATGTTTAGAATCAATTTATCCCCCACCAATTATAGTCTCCTAGATTGACTAAGAAAAATTAATGAAAAAAAGGAAAAAAAAAATAAACCTAATGTATATTTAAAATTATAACCAAATACATTAAAAGTTTTGCATTTATCTTTAGAAGTTATAAATATATGAAGTTAGTTATTATTAATATGTATTTAAGATCCTAACTCAATTAAATAAAAAAATTATACCAAAATAAATATCAAACTCAAATTTAAAGTAATTTCAAATATATTTGAAATTGGTTATGTTTTATTTCCATTCACCATAATAAATATCAAATCCTCACACTAAAGCAATGATGGTTAAATATATCCTCTATCCAATGATGCATCTATACCACACTTTTTAACCATACAATCATCCATATATAACACAATTTTTAACCATACAATGATGCATATATATAACACATTTTTAGCCATAAAATAATTTTGTGTTGTTTTTTATTTATTAAAAAGGTGTTTTTACATTTAAAATAAAATAGTTACATATTTTTTTTAAAATCATTCATTATTAAATTAAATAGGACTAAAATTTATGTATTTTCTAATTGTTTTTATTAAATAAATATGTTTTTATATTAAAAATTAATTCCTCAAGGTTTGAGTATAAATATGGTTCTATATTAAAAATTAATTCCATATTGTTTGATTATAAATATTTTTTATACTAAAAATTAATTTAACATTGTTTAAGATATACAAATCCAACTTAATATCAATCTCATATGTAACACAAGGTAAATCAAGGTTTTGAATTGATAACTTCACATAAGATAGGTAAATCAAGGTTTTGAATTGGTAACTTCACATAAGATAGTGTGTACACTCCATCATCACAATCCATCACTGTTCCACTTTCAACTTCCCCATTATTAACAACCCAATTAAAAAAATAAAAAATTACAAACTTCAATATGGTCAAGCTCCACTTTCAACTTCCCCGTTATTAACAACCCAATTAAAAAAATAAAAAATTACAAACTTCAATATGGTCAAGCTAAACTAGTTTTATAATCCAAGAACTCTATGACCCATCTCATTATGTTGAAAATGACCCTAAATTTAAAAAAATTCCACAAAATTTGAAAACATAAAAGACTCAGATATTCACATAATAGTGTGTACACTTCATCACCATCACTAACTCTAGATGTTCTACACCGGGAGACTTTTAATTCCCCATTATTAACAGCCCAATTAAAAAAAAAAAAATTGCAAACTCTAATATCATCAACTTCAGCCAGTTTTATAATCCAAAAACTCTATGCCCCATCTTATTATCTTGAAAATGACCCTAAATTTAAGGAGTTTCAACAAAATTTCAACACAGAAGAGACTATCACCAATGACGATGACAGTTGAATCTAATTCCTCAGAGTACGCAAACTGCATGTCCTGCTTTGGTTGGTTTGCAAGAGTGTACCCTCAAATTATTGAGGTTGTTGCTTTGAATGACCTACTGTGATCCATACAAAAGAAAAATTGATACCATTTTGAAATTGATAGTCCTTCCTTTTTCAAAGTTATTCCATACGCTTCCTTCCGTGCTGTCGATCATGTCATGAGCATCGCATTGAACAAGGTTGAGTGTCTCTGTCAGTTAGTCTTTACTTAGTGAAGAAGGCAAGACCGCCTCTTCGTAGAACTTGCTTGTCGTGACAGATTCCTGCAATATGGTACTTGAAGAACGTCACATATATATCGAATTATATGCGTGGCACTGGCACCCACTATGATAAAGAAGGGCGTACGCCAGAAAGAAGGATACCGTGCCTGAGGATCCCTTAAAGGTAGGGGATTCAGATTACTATACATATTTCACTAAAAATTCTTCTGCACAACTTAGGGTTCCTGCCATGTAAATGCTTCCTAATTGGTGGCGTGAATCAAATTTCCTCCATTAAATAACCGTAGCCATAACCCTAGCCCTGTGTTGACTTATACGGCACACTACCACCAAATTAATGCCACCGGGTTTCGTGCGCTTTACAATCAGTCGAAACTGTTATATAAGAAAATCCTCTTCCCATTTCTCTCCACCAATTCTCATTATTTCTCTGCATACTTCTGYGAATTTTATTGTGTTTTCGTGATGACGAGTTTTTCAAAGGCAGCTTTGTTACTGTTGTTCCTCGCGGCCTTGTGGGTTTTATCAGCGAGCGCTTCCGACTTTACCCCTGGATTTACAGACGAAGACCTCGAGTCTGAAAAGAGCCTTCGAAGTCTTTATGATAAATGGGCACTTCAGCATCGCTCCAGCAGAAGTTTGGATTCGCAAGAGCATGCAGAACGATTCGAGATATTCAAAGAGAATGTGAAATACATCGACTCGGTGAATAAGAAGGATAGTCCGTACAAGCTTGGATTGAATAAGTTTGCTGATCTGAGTAACGAAGAATTCAAAGCCATATATATGGGAACAAAGATGGATCTGCGCGGAGACAGAGAAGTACAGAGTGGATCATTCATGTATCAAAACTCGGAGCCCCTGCCAGCGTCTATTGATTGGAGACAAAAGGGAGCGGTTGCTGCTGTGAAGAACCAGGGCCATTGCGGTATGATCTTCAATTTTAGAGAAATAATTTCAATTTCAAAATATTCACCAGCATGTTTTAGAATTTCAAAAGATGAATATATAGCCTGTAGGCAAATGGTAGCTCAGCATATATGTAGGGTAAATGGTAGATAGATAGCAGAATTTTTTTTCTAACAATTGGATTTGTAATATTTTAAGGCGGTCTTCTTTACAGTATTTGAATTTATAGAAATAATCATTTAAATCTATGAATCCAACAATTTTTGCTTCGAACAAATATCTCTTGAAAAAATCTTGATTTCATAGAATCTTTAACCTACAATTATTATACAATTATTATTGTTTATATTTTGATCATTATTTATATTTTGATTTTGCAGGAAGTTGCTGGGCATTTTCTACTGTGGCTTCTGTAGAGGGCATTAACTATATCACAACAGGGAACCTGGTTTCTTTATCAGAGCAACAGTTGGTAGATTGCAGTACAGAGAACTCAGGTTGCAACGGAGGGCTTATGGACACCGCCTTCCAATATATAATAAATAATGGTGGGATTGTTACTGAAGACAATTATCCCTACACTGCTGAAGCTACCGAGTGCAGTAGCACGAAGGTATAGTAAAATCAATCCTCGTAAGATGGATTTCTGTGTATATAAATTTGTGTGATCAGGTAAGTAGCACAAGGCCATCACCTAAAGTTATCAAGTAAGATGCTTGTATATTTTGATTTACAATATTTGATAGGTTAGTTATTTGTATAAACTCGACATTAGCACAAGGTCATTCCCTAAGTTTTGTCTAAGGGTTGTCCTAATCAGTTTTGTCCAAGGGTTGTCAATTGGTAATTAGGATGTTTTAGGATGTTTGTTCTAATTCAGATATTTAGGATGTTTGTATATTTGGAATATTTGATAAGTTAGTTATTATTGTTATAAAATATATTTGATAGGTTAGTTATTTGTATAAACTCGACATTAGCACAAGTTCATTCCCTAAGTTTTGTCTAAGGGTTGTCCTAATCAGTTTTGTCTAAGGGTTGTCAATTGGTAATTAGGATGTTTTAGGATGTTTGTTTTAATTCAGATGTTTAGGATGTTTGTATATTTGGAATATTTGATAAGTTAGTTATTATTGTTATAAAATTTTGTAGAAACAATTTTTGTAAATGGTTTTGAAATGTTTAATGTTTAGAGTAGAAATTCTATTCATGGTTAAAAAATTATTTATAAATTTAAAACCAAATGATTAAAAAAGAGATTTGGAAAATTAAATTCAAAAAATAATTTAGTTTTTAATAAAAATTTGTATAAACTTAAAATGCACTCTCTTTGAACGTATGCATACATACTTATTAGTTCATTGGATATAGTTTGGGTGGTTAGGAGGAATAATTGTTACTCTCCCTATCTAGGTTCAATTCCTTGTAAGTGACATGTTGTGTCCTTAAAATGGATCTATAAGATGCTCTTGTTGTCCCATCATAATCTATTTTTGATTAACATTAACAAAAAATTAGATATTTTTTATAAAAATAATAATGATTTTAATACTTGGAATAATGATATTATGTCATATTTGTAAGACAGCTTAAACATTGTTTTGTTTATTTTGATATAGATTAATTCACAAACAACAAGAGTAGTTATCGATGGCTTTGAAGATGTCCCTGCTAACAATGAACAAGCACTTAAGGAAGCAGTGGCTCACCAACCTGTGTCTGTAGCTATTGAAGCAAGTGGTCAAGATTTCCAATTTTATTCAACTGTAAGTGGTTATGATCCTTTACATTGTCCTTCAAAGTAAATAAATAAATAAGAGATGAATAATTTGGCATGTGTAACTAACCAATTTTTTTTATTATACAGGGAGTATTCACTGGTAAATGTGGCACTGCACTTGACCATGGAGTTGTAGCGGTTGGGTATGGCACATCACCTGAAGGAATCAATTATTGGATAGTTAGGAACTCTTGGGGACCCAAATGGGGAGAAGAAGGGTATATTAGAATGCAACAAGGTATTGAAGCAGCAGAAGGAAAGTGTGGCATTGCCATGCAAGCTTCATATCCGACGAAGAAAACTCAAGATGTTGTTATCGAATTGGTTGTTGATCGCATTAGTGACGAATTGTAATAATTGTCATAAACAAAAAGTTATGTCTTCATTTAGCAGTTAAATTTTTCTATTAAAGTATATTATTGTTGATAGGTAATTTTTACTTTTGTATTTAATTACTATTCATAATATTGAAATAAAGCTTCAATATTTTAGAAAGATGTACCTCCAATGGTGAAATTCTAAATTGTTTTTATAGATATGGGATCATTTAATTATTAGTAAAATAAATATTATAATTAAATATATAATAAGTGAATTTATAATCATTAAATTAAAATTTTACAATGGAACAAAGTTTTTTATTATTGAATGTATATTTTATTCAAAGAAATTATGATGATTACCATACTAGTAAAATTAATTTTAATGTGTCAATTTATGCTAGAACAATTGGTTAAGGTATGGGTTTCGTTTGCTAGGCGAGTGAAGTGTGTTTAGGCAATCCCCAGTGATGCTCATTTTTGTAATTGTATTTAATTTTATTATAAATACTTTGTTGTTTCCTAAATATATATGAAATAATTTTCACCACTATTAGAATTTTTTATTTTCAATTTTTTATCTTAAATTAATTTTTAAAGATATACATACCCTACCCCCCTCTGGATTTGAACTTGTGACCTCTTAGGAGGAAACACAGGTTCTTAACCATTAGGCCCACTCAGGCTATATTGGTGATGATGATGATGATGATGATGACGACGATGACGACAATGAAAACGACTTGGATTTCTTTAAAATGTTATTTCGATGCTTGAAAAGAATTAAGAGAATTGTTCCAAGATCACTAAAATTCTGATGACTTGGAAGGTTAGGAAGGTCGGTATTGTGACAAATATTTTGAAATTGAGATCTAACTTGGTGATCCAGATTTATGAGCAGAACATAATGAATAACAGACTGAATACAATAACACAAGGATACGGAGAACAACAACAAATATCCAGTGAACCATAACTTCTATTGAATAAATAAAATAGGATGAAATTGTAAAAATACAAAACTGAAAACAACTTGCTCGAATGGTGGTAGCTATCTCTGAGAAGAGATGTGGCTGCTATGGGCTTCCGTCTCAGAAGAATGATTACAATGAGGCTCGAGAGGCCTTTCTAGCATTACTCATGAATGCCAAAACCCTAGATATCCAAAAACCTAAGCTTAGGAGATGAAACACCAAAAGTTATGTGGGCCCCAATGGGTAAGTTGGTACCTCAACTTCCCGAGGTCGTAACTTTTGCATACGACCTATGTTTTAGATGCGTGATAGCCCATTGGAAAGTTCTTTTTGAGAACTACATATTATTCCATCAAACTCTGACTTCGTCTATCCTTTGACTATGGCAAGCCAAAAAAACATTATTTAGGGCCCCAAAACGACCCTGGAAGTACATAAAGATGTACTGACATGAAAACTCCCAAACTAATCCAGTTGGATTAGGTGGGTAGACACCAATATCCACTTGGAAGCTATGTAGGGCTTCAGTCAACCCTGAAAGTGTAGAACCCAAAATTAAAAAGAATTACAGAAGAACGTGTTGAACTAAAATTGTCAAAAGGAGCCAGTTGGAATAGGTGGGTGGCCACCAATATCCACCTGGATCATTCCTCCCCCCTTAGGAAGAAATGGTCTCCATTGCATTGAGTTCCCCCATTAGGTGAGGAAATTTATGTTGAAT
>SNQJ01S0028187.1:19616-73589 GCA_010110895.2 Picea sitchensis | reverse complement strand
TGTGTTGAAGCAAAGAGACATTGAAAGGGGACATTGCAACATCAAGGAATGGGTTGTATTCTCCACTTTCCATTTCATTTAATACATAAATACATTTCTTCCCTATAAAAACATATAGTCTTCTATTGTATAATTCCTTGATCATATAGATAGACTTCATTATAATATATATATATATTTGTTTTCCACATTGGTTGGTTTTTGATTCGTAGACAGAATTACTATTATGCAAAACCAAGGAAGGATCCACAAGGATGACACTAGCAAGGAACAATCGTCGTTTAAAAGGTATGCCACTTGTACCTCACTAAACTAGTTTATATAACGATGAAGTTTAAGGCGAAGTGTGTATTTTGTTCTGTTTTGTTCTAGTTTCATGTGGAAGTTAGGGATGTTTGTTTGTGTCCACACTTATCGATTAGTCTGATAACAACCACACCCTTAGCGATGGATTGTGTGAAGGGGGGAAATTAAATCTGTGGACTGCTTGTTTTTATTTTTGTTTGGAATTATTGCATGGCTTTGTTCAACAAGTGGGGACTTGTTGTTCCTAACACCTATCGTTGTTGCCTCAGTCACTGCATTCATTTCCCTTCTGCCTGATTTAGACATGAAACGAATTAATATTCTAGCTATGTCAAACGTTTTGATAATATAGATACATGGAAGGAACGAACCAAAATTTCGTTTATTTACAATCATTTATAGCCATGATGACCTGGGTGATTTAATGCTTGTGAATTGTTTGGCCAGTGGTGGTTCCCTTGGTTTTATTTAACTTTGTGATTTCATAGATTTCCTTGGTAGGTTTTAATATTTTATCCACTGAATTAAACCTTTAAACTTTTCTCATGTTTGTGAATTCCAAATTACTGACAATTGGCAATGTAATATTTCTAATTCCTATATTCATGGTTAAATACGCCCATAATTTTTATAATGTATAAATCAGGTTGCTTTTTTAATGCCACGATGTCATTGTTAATCTTGTGTAGAGTTTTAAGTTATGTTGTCCATACTTTTTATAATGTATGATCCTGGTTTCCATTTATTAATGCCACAATATCAATATTAACTCTGGCATAGAGTTTAAGATATATTGTCAGGGTATTAGTAATGATGTATAAACTAGGTCGATAATTAATTAGTATGATATTGAAAACAATTTAATTATGACTGTTAGTTTTAATAGTTGAATTTGTTTTACAGTTTTTTTTTTATATCAGTTCTTTTCCCTTAAATGCCTTTGAGATAAGACTCTAATAAGGTTCAAGGAACTTTTGGAATTCCTTTAATTCAATTGTATAAAAACTAGTTATTATAATGACTACTGTAAAATTGCATGTGGAGTCTTAATGACAATTGTACATTAGAAGACATCCGCTTATTCCTTCGTAATGTTAAGAGGATGTATTTTTCAGATACACGATAGGGAAGGAATAATCCTTGAAAAGGATGGTATCTTCACTTGACTTTTCTAGTTATTTATTGCCTTATGTTAAATGATAATTTTATAGGATAAATATTTATTTATTCAATTATAATTGATGTTGATTTCTTCATAATGATGTAAAGGGGTTGTAACTGAAGGACAGTGGGGGAACAAATGCCTTATGTTAAATGATAAATTTTATAGGATAATATTAATTTATTCTAATATAATTGATGTTCATTCTTCATAATGATGAAAGGGTTGTAAATTAGGAAGAATGGGGAAGGATTTTGTTTTATGTTAGTTAATGGTGTATGATGAAAACGTTTTTAATGGAGAATAAATTCTATGATTGCAGAAGTTAGAAGGATGTATTACAAGTTGTAGTTTTATTAGTCATTTCTTTATTTAAACTGGCAAGTTGAATAATCATAGTTATTGTTTACATTGACATGATTTATGCGTGACTACCTAAAATACCCTGGAAGGTATATCACTTCTCATGCCTAAGATTTTATTTTAATGAATGATTGATTAAATAGCGTGCCTGGAATTTAAATAGAATTGTACCTCAAGTTGGTTATTGCTAGATAGATTGTGTATGTCAGATACCTTGTGCACTTGTAAATTAAAGGTTGATTGAAGTAATGTCTAAATATTTGGATTTTTCTGGTTGTGCGCCATGCAAAATATTGAATCAATGATTGCTAATTATCGCTCCCATTGAAGGGTCATGTTACTTGTGTCATTGATGTTGATTGTGTTGGGTCGGTTTGATGATTTTCCTTATATTGGTAGGCTTGTCTTTCTTGTGTCGGGCGGGATGTAGACACCTCCTTGTTCCTTAGAAAAGTAGCCAGCCTTGAGACCTTAAATGGTCAAAATTGATGGGAACCTGGGCTTGAGCGTTGCTTATGTGTCTTGGAGGTCCTAACCTTGCAGGGTAGGACGAACAGGTAGTCTTTTTTATTTTTTTCTAATTGATTTTCATATGTTTCATCCAGCTGCATGATGTGCAAGTATGCTAGGTCGTTATGTTGTATGTTTCCTGAATTGGGTGTGTTGTGTTCATCGTCGAGTTGCGTTGATTGGCTGTTTTTCGTTGTTACTTTCTTCTTAAAAAAAACATATATATATTTTCACTTGTTATGCATTGCATGTTGTCGTAATGATGGGGGTCGTTACAATTTTCAAGATAATGAGATGGGGCATAGAGTTCTTGGATTATAAAATTGGTTGAGCTTGACCATATTGGAGTTTGCAATATTTTATTTTTTTAATTGGACTATTAATAATGGGGAAGTTGAAAGTTGAACAATCCTTAATTATGATGATGGAGTGTACACACTCTCTTATGTGAAGTCATCAATTCAAAACCTTGATTTACCTTGTGTGAGACTAATATGAAGCTGAATTCATATATCTTAAACAATGTGAAATTAATTTTTAACATAAAAAAATATTTATAATCAAACAATAGGAATTTATTTTTAAATTTATTTTTAATATAAAACAATATTTATACTCAAACATTGAGGAATTAATTTTTAGTATATAACCATATTTATTTAATAAGAAAATTCCATAATACATAAATTTTAAGAATATTTAATTTAATAATGGATGTTTTTAAAGAAAGTGTGTAATTATTTTAAATGTAAAATCACCTTTTTAATAAACAAAAAACAACATAATATTTTATTTTATGCTTTAAAAAATGTGTTATATATATATATGCATCATTGTATGATTAAAAATTGTGTTATATATGCATGATTGTATGGTTAAAAAATGTGGTATATATGCATCATTGGATAGAGGATACATTTAACCATCATTGATTTAATGTGAGGATTTAAAAATTGTGTTATATATGCATGATTGTATGGTTAAAAAAATGTGGTATATATGCATCATTGGATAGAGGATACATTTAACCATCATTGATTTAATGTGAGGATTTGATATTTGGTATTTGTTATGGTGAAGGAAAAAAAAAACATAACCAATTTCATATATATTTGAAATTATTATAAATTTGGGTTTGATATTTATTTTGGTATTGTTTTTTTTAATTAATTGAGTTAGAATGTCAAATGCATTTTTAGTTTAGCTACCAATAATTAACTTCATAGGTTTAAAACTTCTAAATATACATCAAAAGGTTTTAATGTATTTGGTTATAATTTTGAATATACTTTAGGTTAACTTTTTTTTTTCTTCTTTCATGAATTTTTTTTAGTGAATTGAGGAGACTATAATTGGTGGGGAATAAATTGATTCTAAACATCTTGCTACATTTGTTTGAGATGGAGACACCATTTCCTTTCCTAGATCCAAATTATTTGATTCACATTACCCCTTCACTCCACCATGGGATAGTTCAATTGAGAGAATATGTGGAAAAGGAGATGACATTAAGATCATATCCACATCAACACCTTTAGAGAGAGGGTTGTGTACTTAGGTTGATGATGCTTCAGTCCACCTTTCCACTTGTTTTTTTGAGCTACCTCTAGAAACCTCTTCAATAATGATCACTAACATATGGATTTATTGATTTTAGCTTCCTTTCCAAAAGAGACGATCTATTGGACAAGAATCCTTGAAATAGTATTTATGTTGACAAGTCTTACATTGAATTTTTTTTTTTTCATAGTATACTTGTCTTAAATCCATCGAAAATTACCGTACTCTAAAATTATCGTGTCAAGTAAATCGAGACTAAAATCCAAATCAAAACAAATTGAAACAAAAATAAACAAGTATGATGAGCATAAAAATTGTTTATTTTGTATCTTAATTTACATAAGTATGTGTAACATACCTTCTATACCAACATTAAAATAAGGTTTTCTAGTTTGATAAAGCAATAATGACAACAATATGTAAAAAAAAGATCACAAAATAAGATCGTTTCAAAATACCTTCCTCCTAAGTAAAGTAATAGAGTTTGGAATTAAAACTCTTTAGACAACACAAGTCAAGTTTCAAATATGAAGTTGAAGGAGATGCTTTCCAATCGTTTAGAAACAATCTATGCACAACAAACATAAGTTGTTAGGGCTATCGTGGAAATGACTATAACCTTTCTTCAAGGAGGCCAATGCAATTAAGGAAGAGAGGTTAAAATCATTCAAATCAATCATTATACATCATTAACCTTCGTTATAAAGGCTATTCATCATTCCTTGAAACCAAATATTTCATCAAAAGGAGGCCAAATAGTCCATTTCAGGATGTGCATGTGAACCTTGTAAGGAAAAAAAACATTTCTATGGCATCATTGTAGCTTCCCCATGGAAAATAAGCATTGAATGTGCTACTTCCTTTAGAAAAGGAGCGTGCATATTGTTGGAGTTACTTTACACACACTTAGGATTTCTTTTTCCTAAGGTTTTTCCTTGTTTATTAGTAATAATTAGTCATTATCCAGTCTCCTATACTTTATGGGAGAATATTCCACTTGGATACTATTCTCTTTCAGTTGACACTTCAGTTTGACTAGTTGAGTTGAGTTTAGATGTTGCATTGGTTTTTTCACCATGCAACATTGGGATCATCACCATGATAATTATACCTTGCCTTGGGATCATCACTAGAATTGTGCATTACTCTCACTACTCTTTGTTCAGTCAGTTAACTGAAGACTAGTTGACTAGTTAACTCAACTAGGTGGCAGTTCACTCCCGTAACTGCCTAAGAGACTAGACTAGGTGGCAGTTCACTCCCGTAACTATTGGTGTGTGTATGGATCAATCTAAACCATCACTATTTCACATTGGTTCTCCTCCAATGTGCACTCATTGAGTTATACAAAGTATATCATGCGTAAATTATTCATTATTCATAATGGCTAATGAGAATTCTTCTATTATTTCTCTCCTTCTTCTTCTTTCTAAAATTCTCTCTGCAAATGTGTGTATTATTGTTTATATAGATCTATTTTGTGCAGGTTAAACACATTTACATGGTATCTGAGCCGACGGACTGCTAAGCAAAAGCTACACCAAAAGTTTTTGCAGGTACAAAAGATTGAAGACAACAGAAAGATGGAATTCCAAAAAGAATTCATTCTTACATATTACAACTATTTTGCATGGAAAGAGAAAATAGGCATACAACCTATTTTGAATTCTTACATCGTTGTGGATCCTGGTACACAGCCTACTGGAAAATCTCCTTCTTCTTCTTTCTAAAATTCTCTCTGCAAATGTGTATTTGTTTATATAGATCTATTTTGTGCAGGTTAAACACATTTACATGGTGTGTCTGAGCTGAATGGACTGCTAAGCAAAAGCCACAATTCAAAATGTTTTGCAGGTACAAAGATTGAAGACAAATAGAAAGATGGAATTCCAAAAAGAATTCATTCTTACATATTACAACTACTTTGCATGGAAAGAGAAAATAGGCATACAACCTATTTTGAATTCTTACATCGTTGTGGATCCTGGAAGCCAGCCTACTGGAAAATAGACGACTGGTACACAACCTACAAGTACAAAAACTACTAGTACACCACCTACTGGTGCGTCGAAGGAAGATTGGGAGAATCTTGGACAAAAGAGCAAGTATACCATATTCGACTCCTTTGCTTGAATATTTGGTGTTATTGAATGTCCGGGAGAATCTACAGTCGAGGAACTATGGGATAAGTTATGTAATTTGTATTAACCAAAGTCCCTGGTAAACAAGTTGTTTCTTCTGAAGAAGATGTACCATCTCGGCATTTGAAGATGGAGATTCTGTGATTAGAACATCTAAAATGCCTCGAATTTACCCTGGTGTCAACCGTAGAATTAGCTAATATTTATGATTGCAGAAGAAGATAAGTGTATTAATTTGTTATGTCTTTGTCAGACTCTCTTGCGATAATATGGTTGTATAAATTGAGGATGTAGTTTCATCCTTTTATCTGAAGAGATGAGGAGAAATCTCATGGATGGTCAGATGGATTTACCTAGAGGCCGCACCTAAGATAGGAATCATGGTAAGTCTCGGGGAGTAAATCTATAGGCGTAGATTTAGGTCTCTAGGAAAATATTTGAGGAAATGCCAGAAGTGTGGTAAAATAGGGCATTATAAGAAATATTTCAAGTCTAAGAAGGTTGATAAAACCAGTGGATTCCATGTACCTCTTCCACAGAGGAAAACAACTCCACTGAAGAAGGAGGTGATAAGCCACTTGAAATCTACAGGTACACATGTAGACCGTGATATATGGTTGATCGACTCAGGTGTGTCATATACCATATGACTCCTCAAAGGGAGTGGTTCTAAGGCGAATATGAAAATAATGATGGTGGTGATGTATTCCTAGATAAGGACCCCACAGCTAGAATCATGGACGTAAAGGGTTGGTTGCTGCCAACATGGAAGGCTGGATTAGAACTCTCCCAGGGGCCTCGGCATTCCCAAAACCAGCCAGGAGCCAGTTTATATGTAAGCAACTCTTGGATGATGTAGTTGTGGATACTGTATTGGGAAAGGCACTCTGCAAGATGGTACGAGGGGCAATGGTGCTGATGAGGGGAGCTCTGGCGTGGAACCCTGTAAAGGTTGTTGGGAAGCACTTATACTATCAAGTGTAATAGTTCTTTTCCCCTGGGTAGAGAGATGATGGAAAAAAGACCCATATTATCCCTGCGCGAAGAATTCATGCCAGCATCAAAGACTGGGGCGTATTGATGAAAAGGGCCTCTGAACACTACCAAAGTGGCTGGTTGAAGGCCAGTCTAATTGCACCTTGATTTTGATGCATACTGCACATGTATGGTTGCAACATAATTGAGGTAAGATCACATGGTGCCATAAGATCAAAGGGGATCTAGGAGTTGATACACAGTGATGTGCTCGGACCTGTTCCTATTCCATCCCTAGGTAAATCTATGTAATTATGTTTCCATTCATAGATGATTTCAAGGGAACACATGGATTTATTTCCTTGAGAAAATCTGGGATATTTGATAAATTTAAAGAGTTTAAGGCTCCGTAGAAAATCAGAAATAAACAGCTGCATTGGAGAAGATAATGGCGGAGAATTTCAGGGAAAGTTTAAACTGAATTTGTAAGAAGTGTGGTATATCAATGCATAAGACTACTCCATACACCCCCTTTAGCATAAATGGAGCTATGCAGCAATGAACATGAAACCGATGGAAAAATCAAGGTGCATGCTCAGTGTTGTTGGGTTAGGGAAATTTTTTTGGGTAGAGGAAGTGGGTAGTGTATGTTACCTAGTCAATCTATCACCTTCATTATCATTGGATGATAAAAATCCACAAGAAGTATGTTCTGGATAGAAACCCTCTCTTCAACACCTTAGAGGGTTCACAGGATTCTTGGCGTACATGTTCCCAAAGGGAAAATAGGAGTGTCGATAAAGGTTGAAAAGTGTATCTCTTTATTGGCTATAAAGATGTAGTGAAAGGTTATAAGATTTGGAACCCGTAAAACCAAAGGCCAAGCCAAAGCTGATGTTATTTTCGTGAGGTAAAAGATGTATCCACCAAGAATTCCTACCAACGAAAGATGAACCTGCGAAAATAGAGCTTGAGTTAGATGATGCAAAACCAAAATCATCCAAGAAGAGGAAGCATAAGAAGAAGAAGTGAACCCATACCCCAAGATTGGAGGAGATCAAAGGAGAGATATGGAAACTAGAAAGGTATAGTCCAATTGATTTGTATTCCAATTTTTCTTTCTTTATCTATTAATTGATGATGATCCTAGAACTAATAGTGAAGTAAAGGAATTCGGAGGATAGTAAACTATGGAAGAAATCCATGATTGAGGAAATGGATTCTTCAAATAAAAATAAGGCTCGAGATCTAATTTATTTAGTAGCTAGAAGAAAATCCATTGGTAGCAAATAGTTGTTTAAGAAGAAGTTTAATGCGAGCAGCGGAGAAATACAAAGCTCTATTAGTAGAAAAAGGTTATTCATTCCTAGGTAGATGGGAATTGACTTGGTGATATTTTTTCTCCTTTTCCAAGTTAACATCTATTATATTTCTTTATCTATTGCTGTTGCTTTTAATCTTGAAGAAGGCTGGAACAGATGGGTGGGAAGACAACATTCCTACATGGGGATCCGGGAAGAGGAAATCTATATGAAGCAGCCGTAAGGCTTTGTAGTGAAGGTAAAGAAAGAACTTTTTTGTAAGATAAATAAGTCACTTTATATGGTATGTAGCTTTTAAATTGTGGGATGTGGTACCAAAAGTTTGACACATACATCCTTGGATTGGGATTTGTGATAAGCAGGGATGGTCACTGTGTATATTTCAAGAAAGTTGGTAATCACTTCATTTATGTAGTGTTGTATGTCGATGACATGTTGTTTGTAGGAAATAACATGGATGTTATTAAGGAGGTGAAATCACATCTATCCCCCAATTTTGACATGAAGGATCTCAGTGCTGCTAACTTCATTCTTGGAATGGAGATTAAAAGAAATTGTGCAAACAGGAAACTCTGGTTGAATCAGAGAAAATATGTTGAGACGATATTGCAAAGGTTTAATATGCATGGAAGTAAATTGGTCAAGGTTCCTATTCCTATAGGTGTAAAGTTATATGTAGATCAGTGTCCCAAGACACAGGAAGAAGAAGAGTACGTGTCCCATGTTTTGTATGCTAGTGTAATTGACAGTTTGATGTATGCAATGGTATGTACTAGACCGAACATTGCACATGCAATGGGAGTTTTGAGTAGGTATATGTCAAAACCAGGGAAGGAGAATTGGACAACAGTAAAGAGGGTCTTCAATTATTTGCGTGGAACTGCCAATTATGGATTGTGTTACTAAGGAAGACCAGGATTAGACAGAGTGGTGGATATACATGGCTTTTTTGATGCAGACTAGGTTGGATATCTGGATCGCAAAAGATCCACAAGTGGGTATGTGTTTAACCTATTTGGAGGATCAATTAGTTGGATGAGAAAAAGACAGGTTGTAGTGGCACTTACAACTACAAAAGTTGAATACATGGCAGCCACTCATGCAAGCAAGCAAGCAAAATGGTTACAAAGATTGTGTTCAAGTATTGGGTTGGTACAACAAGTAGTGAGATTAGATTGTGACAATTAGAGTGCAATCTTCCAGGAAAAGAACCCAACTTATCATTCAAAAACAAATCATATTGATGTTCAATATCACATTGTGAGAAACATGGTTGAGGAAAAGAAGGTGTTGTTGGAAAAGGTTGACACTTTGAATAATGTTGCAGATTCATTAACAAAGTCTATGAGCACAGAAAAGTTCTCTTGGTGTAGAATAACAATGGGCATTGTTTCCCTAGATTGTTGACTATATAACCCTAAGGACCCTTGGATGCAAAGAAAACAACAAGTGGGAGAATGTTGGGTATATGTTATATTCTTTGCATGTGTGTGTGTGGGCACATCAGATTCGACAACTGCATCTGATGATCCCTCTAATAGTATTTGTTGTGTCATGTGCGTTGGGCGCTTCCTAGGGGTGTCCTAGGGGGGGCCAAGTATGCCCCCCCTAGTTACACGCAACATTCAACACCGAGTGGTAGCCCGAGGCTGACGGGGTTCAGGGAAACGCTCTAAAAAACAATTTGGGGCGGGTTTTTGCTATTTTTATAGATTTTTCTATTTTTAGAGGTTTTCTAAATTAATCCCAGATTAAGGGATTAGGGTTTTGGTATCTATGAAATTCCTAAAAACATTGTATATATTGTATGGAGAATGGTGAAATTCATATAATGAAGAGTTGAAAGGTTTTCCCCAGTTGAGGGTTTCCGGTATAAATTTCTATGTACTATGTGTATGAGCCATTGATTAATTTATGTTTTTATTAAGAATTTATATGCATTGCTTTACTTCACAGGTTTAAAACTTACATGAGATCAAAGATTTCAAAGCCTTGGTTGAGACACAGTCTAGAAAGAAAATCAAATTCCTCCGAATTGATAATGGAGGAGAGTATGTAAATCATGATATCCATGATATTTTCCATGAGGCAGGGATCCAGTTGTAGCACACAGTTCCCTATACTCCGCAGAAAAATGGAGTTGCCGAGCAGAAAAACAGATCTCTAAAGGAGATGGAATCTTTCATACTAGATGCAACATATCTACCACATAGACTATGGGACGAAGCACTTAATTATGAAACATACATCCAAAACAAATCTCCCCATAGATATGTCAACGATACGACCCCCTATGAGGCTTGGAGTGGCCTCAAACTGGAAGTGACCCACTTTCGCATTTTTTGGTTCATATGCATTGGCCCAGATTCCCTCTGAAAAGAGGAATGAACTTGATCCAGAGAGAACTGAGTGCATTTTTGTTGTATACCTCGATGGTGTGACGGGATATAGGATTATTAATCTTTCCTCATACCGGCTCATCATTGAGCATAGTATCCAATTAGAGGAAAGTGTCTCGCATGCACTTCAACAACCGCATGCATACACCTTCATTCTTCCACCTCTCCGAGATGATGATCATGCACATGTCGACTCTTCATAGGAGAGTTTTGATTCAGAGCACTTGGATGATTCAAATTCAGAGTTAGTACATTCAAATGCAGAGTTAGAGAATCCAGATGCAGTTGCAGAGCCAAAGAAGAGGCCTAAGTGGGCACAAAATACTCTTCAGGATGCAGAGGATGTCGTTGGTGATCCATATGACACTAGGAGGACTTGATATGATTTCAAGGAGCCTCTAGTTTCACTCACTGCCATTGAACCATTTCCCTCCAGGCATATTTTCTTGGTTCATTCTTTAGATCCATAGTATTATGGTGATGATGTTGGAAATCCCTTTTGGGAATCTGCCATGCAAGAGGAGTACAAATACCTCCTCGAGAACCAAACTTGGGATATGGTTCCCCTTCCTTCTGGGAGGAAAATTGTGAGATGCAAATGGGTCTACAGAACCAAGAGTGCAAGAGATGGACAGATTAGCAGATACAAATCTAGGCTTGTTTCCAAAGGATTTTAGCAGGTTCATGGTATTGACTATGATGAGACCTTCACTCGAGTAGAGAATATGGATTCCGTACGATTGGCACTTGCCATTGTGGAAGAAAAAGGACGGGAAGTCCATCAAATGGACGTGAAGAATGCATTTCTTCATGGTGATCTCTCTAAGGAGATCTATATGGAGCAGCCCTAGGGATTTATGCAGGACTCATCTTTGGTATGTCGATTGAAGAAGTCCCTTTATGGCCTCAATCAGGCTCCGAGGGCATGGTATTCCAAGATGGACTCCTACCTACTATCATAGAACTTTGTACATTGTAAATCATACCCGAATGTATACATTCTCAAGACGGTTGATTCACTTCTACTTTTAGTTTTGTATGTTGATGATTTAATGATCACCAGTTTCTCGACTTCAATGATTGTTGCAGTCCAGAGGATTATACATGATAGGTTTTTTATGACAGACATGGGTCCACTACACTTATTCCTTGGACTCGAGATCAGTCAGGATGCATCATGCATCAAACTATCTTAGGACAAGTATGTATGAGATCTCCTTGAGAGATTTCACATGATAGACTGCAAGTCTCCTCCGACTCCTTTCCTATCAGGAGTCAAACTTGAATATGATGGGAAAACTCCATTGGTTGAAAACACACTATACATACATCTAGTGGGGATCTTGTTGTGCCTCACACACTCCAGACCAAACCTCTCATATGGAGTTGGCACAGTTTCCAGGTTCATGCAGGAGACACATGAGCTACATTGGAAGGCTACAAATTGTATCCTTCGATACGTACAGGGCACCATCATCTTTGGGATTCATTATGAAGAAAACTATACATTATATCTCAATGGGTTTATTGATTCTGACTGGGTTGGAAATAACATTGATCGCAAGTCCACATCTGGTTACTCACTCAGTCTTGGTTTCGGGCCTATCTGTTAGACAAGAAAGAAGCAAGTTGCCATTGCTCTATCTTCAGCCGAGGTAGAGTACATAGGGGTAGTTAACATAACCATTCAGGCTATGTGGCTACAACATTTTCTCATTGAGTTGGGCATTCAATTTCATCGGTCGATCGTCATCTAGTGTGACAACCAGAGCACTCTGAAGTTCTGCAGAGATCCAGTTCAAAGGCAGCAGATGAAGCACATCAAGATCCACATGCACTACATCTGGGATTTAGTACATGAGAGTATCATCGACTTATAGTTATTTCCTTCAACAGAATAGATGACAAGCATCTTCACCAAGACCTTCATTGAGAAGAAGTTCCATTCTCTACGAAGTCGTCTTGGAGTGAAGGACACAGTTTCCTAGAAACTGTAGTTCTTCTTTTTACATACATTTTACCTTCAGGGGGGGTTTTCCCATGAGGTTTTCCCTCTTTCCTCACTTTATTTCAGTGTATCTTTTGTATTTGGGTACCTAACATGGCCTCGTTGCTAGGACCCATTCTTTATTTTCACCATAGTGATGTTCAAGGGGGGTGTTGGAGTTACTTCACACACACCTAGGATTTATTTTTCCTAAGGTTTTCCCTTGTTTATTAGTCATAATCAGTCATTATCCAGTCTCCTATGCTTTAGGGGAGAATATTCTCTTTCATTTGACACTTCAGTTTGACTAGTTGAGTTGAGTTTAGATGTTGCATTGGTTTTGTCACCATGCAACATTGGAATCATCACCATGATAATTCAACCTTGCCTTGGGATCATCACTAGCCTGGCACATTACCCTTGATTCCCTGATTTAAATCCTCACTACTCTTTGTTCATTCAGTTAACTGAAGACTAGTTGGCTAGTTAACTCAACTAGGTGGCAGTTCACTCCCGTGACTGCCTGAGAAACTAGACTAGGTGGCAGTTCACTCCTGTAACTACTGGTGTGTGTCCAAATCACTATATACCACCACTATGGCACATTGGTTCTCCTCTATTGTGCACTCATTGAGTTATACAGAGTATATCATGTGTAAATTATTCATTATTCACAACGAATAATGAGAATTCTTCTATTCTCTCTCTCCTTCTTCTTCTTTCTCAAATTCTCTCTGCAAATATCTGTATTGTTTTTTAGCTAGATCTATTCTGTGCAGGTTCAACACATTTACACATATCCTAAATCACTTATAAAACTCAAAATTTAAACTTTCATAGGCTACAAAATATCTTCCAGATTGGACCATTGAATGAGGACCATTGATTCCACTAGGAACTTATTACGGGAATTTTGAGGTCAGAAATGGTTGTCAAAAAAAAAAAATGTACTTTCAAAATCAACTTTAAAAGAACCTATATGATTCAATATGATGATGCAACCATAAGGGTAAATATTTTTGGAGGGAAAGGAAGAAAACTACTTTTCTTAATCATATTTTTTACTTATCTCTTAATAGGATTACTCAATTTTCAAGTGTAGGAACTCATTGGATGCATAATTAAATTCTTCATCCAATGAGTACCCACCCTACATATTTTTTGATAGACCCATAGTGAAATAAAATAGAAATACATGAAAAAAATACAGTCCATGAAAATAAACATATTTTTTCATTTATTTCCATTTTATCTCATTGTGGGTCTATCAAAAGTATGCTAGGTGGGTACTTGATGGATGTGGAATTTAATTTTGTATCCAATGAGTGCATACACTTGAAAATTGAGTAAAATTATAAGGAGATAAGTCGAAAATACAATTAAAAATAGTAGTTTTCTTGAACTTTCCCTTTGAAAATTCATAACTCTTGAATTTTATTTTATTTTGTAAGTAAGTTGAGAATTTCTATTGATAAAAAGACAAAACATAGATACATATAGATATACCAACCATGAAATTGTTTGTGGAAAGAAAACCAGAGTTTGTTGGCCTTCCTAATGGGAAACCATGCCAGTTAATCAAACTACCAAAACTATTACTATCCTACCTTGTGTTAATATATGTTTGTAAAACAATTGAACAAAGATTCTTGAAACTTGAAAACCAAAAAGCTAGTAAATATAAGTTAGAAAAATTATGACTTATGTAGAATGCCTTGAGCATCAAACGTTGGAACCCGGGTGGCAACTGGAGGTGGTTTTTTTGATGGTCCCCTTGAGTTGGACAAAGAATTTTTATCTTGGAAATATAGTAGACCCCACCTTGCTTCTTGGCAAGCCAAGAGACCATGGTGATGAGGAGGCTAGATTGTTTCTCTAAAGCTTCCACTCTCTGCTTCAAAAATTCAATATCTTGCTCTATACAATCTCTTCCCTATGCAACTTGGTTTCTTTTTTGCAGGTGCATCCTAGGTCAAGGACTAAGTCTCCCACCTATGAATTTATCTCTTCATTCTCCATTTGAGCCCTCCTAGCTCTTACTTCATTTTCCAAATCCTGCATAGCTTCCTTATCTGTCGAGTCTAGTCCCTCTTCATACTTCCTTGCAACATCCTCTACAACTAAATAACTTGTGTATTCTTCTCCATAGTCTCCTTAATCCCTCTCTTGTGTGTTTCCATCCCTCCCTAGTTTACGATAAGCTCTTAGTTGGCATCAAGCACACACAATTTCCACCATTCTCTCCTCCACTAGTAGGAAATCGCAACATCAGATAAGAGCTTCCAAAACTTCCAAATAAAAGATACCATTTGTCGAAATCCTATTCCTACCTTCTTCTCACTCAGATCCATGATGATGACAAGAATAGGTTTGTTCCATTCACTTTCTTCGATTATCAGTTGCATCATTAATTCTAGTCACATGAGGCAGCTCGACATATGCCACCATTGTTAGCATTGATCACCCATATTCATGACTGAATTTGTTGTTTTTTACAACCCTCAATGTATGAATTACATGGGTTTTTTTTCCATCATAGGTGTGTTGAGGAAAATATATGAAATGATCTTACTCAAGCATTTTCAGATCTTGCTTGGATAAAACAAGATAGATGGAAATATCACCCTAGATTTATAGCCATCAAAATTGGTATCCTAACTCACAATTATTGTTTACAAGTGCTTAGGCTAGTTTTTTTATAAATAAAGCCTTGTTGAAAATTCATTATTTATGTAATTTTATGAACATATCAGATGTTGAAATAAATACAAAGACAGAAGTAAAGACACCAAGTCAATAATCAGAATAGATGAGACATAAAAAAATCCTTTATTTCATTCCAATTCATCAAAGAATCATTCTCTTTACAAAATTTCCCGAGGAATTTTTGGACCAAAGTCAAACTTAGACATCCCCGATGAAACATACAAAAGGACTTCTAACAAAAAATAAAAAAACTGAACTTGAAAAGCTGGATCAACTTGCCACAGATTGTTTCCCACTAGAATCTGCACAATAGCCTTCATAAGTAATGAAAACTAATTCACAAACAGACAAGTCTACACAGACTATCAAAGATAGATCAACACCTATGAAAAACAAGTGTCTGAATGATGTAATTCAGCCCTGAATCTTTCTATCTACAATAGGACCCTACTATCATAAAAAAATAAATAGGCTTCTAATCAATTAAGGAATGAATGAAAACTGAAATATCTCGACAAAAAATCAAAGATAAAACCTTAGTATGCTTCTCCTTCTATTCTCCACTTGTTCCTCCCTTTCCTTTTGCCTTTAAGAAAATTAGAATTGGTTGAAGTAGTTGAAGTACTTCATTAGTTAAGTTAACTAAAACTCAACCAACTTTTAGTTAGGGCGAAAAGTAATAAATCATAATAAGGGTTTTTAAATAATTAATAACTAGTAGGTGGGACCCCTTGTGACTCCCTTTAGCTTTTAACAATCATAACACAACTAGTTAATTAAGCAAAACATCTCTCCTTGTGACTCCCATCATCACATTCATATTTGAAAATTTATCTCAATGATATTTGAAATTATTTCCAAAATATATTACTCATATGTCCAAAAATAGTATGATGTCCAAAAAATTCAAAAGTCAACTGTTCTCAATAATTAATAAATAAAAAATTAAAATAAATATTTTCTACTCTGAGAGGCAATATTTCCCTTGTTGCTGTTGTCACCTTTTGATCTCTCTAAATTTGCCTCAGGTTGTGTTGAGCCTTTAGGCCTAATCTCATTGATCACATGAGAGAAATCATCCCTCAAATGCATGTGGGAGGACACGGATTTATCAGAGCCATTGGAGGGTGAGGAAGGGGCAACAATGGATTTTCCTTTGTCGAGGGCATGGTGGGCCTCGATTTTCAACCTTTTACTTGCATGGGAATACTGAACTGGTGAGTGGACATGAGCAGCTTGAAGAATTTGATTGATGGGTGGGGGAGTAGGTAACGACAAGTTAGGCCAACCACGATGTTGGGAGATTGACGGGTGGACAATCTCTTTCCATCCGTCATTCTCAAGAAATTCAGGCTATAGTGAGACATGAGGATGTAGGGGGACACCAGGAGTCTGTGGGGCTTGGAAGGGAGTCCTTTCAGGCCTAGGTTGGACCACTCCTTGCCCAATCCAGTTAAAAACTCTAGCTTGAAATAGTTGGCCTAACTCTTGTGAGTCAGCATCAAAGTGTATGGAGAATCTTGGCCTTCTAGGGCCCCTGTTCCAATTACCTCTTCCTCGGTTACCTCTACCATGGCTACCTCGGCTGAAAAAACTCTTTCCTGTATGCATATTTGATTAGCAAATAGTTTCTTTAACAACCATACATGACAACTCTTTTTAGAATATGAAATAAATTTTGTCTCAACAACATATTAGACTCATGCAATCCAAGCCATACAAATTGTTTTAATTGTTTTCAATGAGCAGGGATGAGCAAAGGTTATGGGATATGCAAGGGTTTGTATTGAGTGAAAAAAATGTTAAAATGAGGGGGAAAAGAACACGATTACTACTCATATTAAACAACAATCAATTGTAATATAAACCAAAGAACATATCAATGTAATTCATCTTAAACTGTCATAATACAAAGTTCGTCTTAACTGTAATTAAATTTTAGGAACATGGAGTGAGTAATGAATATGGGAAGGCGAGAGGATTTTAATTAGCGAAAAGTGAAATAATGGTAGGGGAAAAGAGTGGATAATGTTCATAAAACCAATTAAGTAATCCATAAAAAAATTCTGTATTTAATGCAAACGATCCAACACTAACCAAATAATTGTTGTGATCATAAACAATTTCTGTGTATAATTTAACCATTACTTTGTGTTAAACTTGCTCACTGTTAACATTTAAATCCCTAACACCTTCAATTAATTACAGTGTCATCATACTCAAAATAATATGCCTTTGAAAACAACCTGTACAAGAATTATGTTTCCTCTCACTTCTTCTTTTTAACATTTAACACAATTCCAATGAACACACAATCATTTGTATCGACTTTGTTCAACATCCAAACTATCAACCATTGTCGTAAATTAATCTTTCAAATCAAACACAGACACAAGTTCTTTTAAAATCATGCCTGATTCCATTCCTCAATTCAATTTAACAATTAAATTGCAATGAAACCATATTGTTATAGAACCCGTGCCCATCTCTGATGGTGCAATTAATGATACGGTGCACAATATCCATCAAACATACACAGTGGACAGCCAAAACACAATCATCAATATTTCAAATTGCAATAATCTCGATTTTCAATTTAAACACACAGTAATAACAACCATCATTTCAACTTATATGATGTTGTAGGAACACACAAACCATTCAAAATGCAAGAGAATTTATGTGAGTCTACATGTCTAATTACTCTGAATCAAAACATCAAAATATGTTGAGTTATCAATCCAATACAAGGAGGCAACAACTCTATTCCCAATTCCATTTCTTAAATCAACCAATTTAAACCATGTTGAACTATCGAATGAATTTCCACAATAAAAGAATACAACAATTATACACCAATCATAAAAACCATTGTCAACTCTATTAACAGAGACAACCAATAATCAACCACTGTCGATGATACTCCACCAACTCGTAACATTCAACCATGTGCCCGATTGGAAATAACTGGTTCATTTATCAAAATTTGGCTTTGAATAATCAAGGGTGGGCTTTGAGTAATCAAGGGTTTGCTCAGTGGAACCACCACAGGGAGACTAGAGTTGACCACACCAACAGCAGAGGAGAACCCTTAGAGATAACATGGTGGACACACAAGCCACATAACCATTTGTTTGCAACACAGGGTGACATTTCACACCAGGTAGGAGAGATTATGAATAGAGGATAAGTAGTTCCTCACTGGCCAATAAATAACACCGAGAACATGCAGGGCATAACCCTCATGGTTTTTCCCCCAAAAAACAATAATGCTGCTATAAAAGTAGAGCCATGAAATATAAACCAACCATAAAGAAAACCTCTTGGCATAATAACCATCATAACCCACTACACAAACACCAACAACATAAACGATCCCACAACCAAGTGAAAATGATATGCAGTGACCCAAGGTGGTTCACAATCAAACACAATAACCCCATAACACCAAATATAACTGGGTATGTTTACAAGAACTGTGTGGAGATGGGAAAGAAATCTAAACTGAATGAAACCCTTCAACCAAAACCCATAAGACAACAGAGAGCCTTCATGGCTTCCACCATACCAAAAAATCAATGAAACCGTGACTTCAACTATCCATTTTTTTCATTTACAATGAATACACAGAACCAACCATTCCATAGAAATATCACAAGTTTACATAGTTTCCAGTCTCAATAAAAGTACATACCAATACATTAACGGGCCAATATCTATTTCATAACTAGAGTAAGTTCATGGATGGTGAAAAATACATACCTATAACCAAAAATCCTTAAAAATGCGAGATTGGTTGAGAGTTCTTTCCTTTCCTAAAAATTGGAGCTTAAGCACAACGAAAAACAATTGAACAATAGAAAATCTAGGGTGATGGCCAGTGTTGGACAACTGAGAGGTGGGGGGGGGGTAAATCAGTTGTTACCGTGCTTAAACAATTATTCTTATTTTAAACTCTTTACAGAGCACTCAATGACAATCAAAATAATGCAGGGAGATAAGCAATAGACCATTCAACATCAGTCACACATATGAAATATGCAGAGACAGATATTTCCTGAGGAAACCCATAAAGGGTAAAAACCTCTTCTTCTTGGTATGATAAGTAATATTTACATTCTGTACATTGTCATACTTATGAGCTCCAACTCATTGTGAGGCTACAACCTCTGTTTTGCAAGCTGCAACTTGTTGAGAGCACCAACTCTCTGTTTTCTCTAGCACCTAATAGAAGGAAGCACCAACTCCCTGGTTTCTCTAGCACCCACTAGAAGGAAGCAACAACTCCCTACGCATAAGTGTTCCAACATAGTTGGATGGAAGCACCCTACTTCCATATGCAAGAACCGGCTTGTTTGAGGTACCAACTCTCACGGTTTCTCTAGCACCCACTAGAAGGAAGCACCAACTCTGGTGTTCCGGCCACCCACGATTGGATGGAAGCACCAACTTCCGATCCTACCACGAATTTACCAACTTTGTATATTAAGAACAACGGTTCTCCTTGTACCACCTACCACCACAGTTTTATAAAGGTACATGGCTTGGATGGAAGCTACAACTCCTATGTTCAATTACCCTTGAACCTCTGAGAATTTCTTGATCCTCCTAGCACCTCAGAGCCATACAGTAAATATTTTCTCTTGAAACTTATTAGGTGATTCAATAGTTGTCGGTGGCTTGCCAGGGCTTATCCAGCCCCACGTTACGCTTTATCTTTGCTCTGTTCTCCTGTATTTGTGTCTCTCTGCCTGCATCTTCATGTGCTTTCTAATATTCTACTTTTCTCTACAAAATTGCACCTCAGCCTTCTTTTACTATCTCAGTTTTGCATCTCTGTTCTTTGCTTCTCCTGCGCTTTTATGCTCCATGTCTTATTTTGATTCTATGAATTACTCCTCTTTTGTGTATTTCATCTCCTGCCCACAACATGTTATTTCCCCTTGTGTAATTCCTCTCTACAGCAACAACCATCTCTTCTCTATTATGCACATATTTATCATGTAGCTGCACCTTCTGCATCTCATGCAGTGCCTAAAAGCCTTCGTTACCCGCAGTTAAAGCTCATCGGTTTGTTCCACTTCCTCCGCTTTTCTCTTGGCTTCGCTCAAGCCTCAAAGCGCATCAAAGCTTCTATCCTGTTCTCATGGAGTTGCTCATCTACTTCGAGTTTATCTCACAATACACATGTTAGCCGGTCTCACCTTTGCTATCGCGAATTTTCCCTTTCTTGCATTTCAACTCATTTTTTATTCAGAACGACCAACCACACACAGTCACCGCGTGTTTCTTTTTATATTCTACAACCCCTTCGGTTGCCCCTCAAATCCCTAGAACAACTCACTTCCAATGGCTGAATCGTCAACTGTCCAAGAACCATGATTAGGTTACGCTTCTGCTTTGAATGTGCTTGAAAATTAATCATTGAAGGAAAGCGGTAGCCAACCGATCAAGTTTCCAATTACCCAACACCATTGGATTACAAGCCTGCGGGGTCACCGTGTTGATTTTTCCATTTCACATTTTGGTATTTTTGTCATTGACATTCGTAGTGAAGAGTCGACACTTCAAGTTGCAATCCCCGAAACTCCTAAAAATTTTAGCTCCACTAGCTTCTTGCCCTCATGTGACCACCAGTGGTAACCGATTTGTGCCAAAGCGTTTCCACAATTTCACATTTGACATTTCGCGAGTTTAAGCATATCACAAGTTTGAGAGGTTGAGGAACCCCTTTCCTTTAAATTTCCACTTAGCAAAATGACGATATTTTTCCACGTTTCCTATGACCCAGCGGTCCATATCTTATCGTGATTTTGAAACTTCATGGGTCTTCGTCGTGTTTGATCAATGGTCGAGATCAATCCTTGATCGGCTAGGATATTCGTGATTTATGCTCGAGCGAGTTAGAGAGTTTAGAGAACTCCTTCCTTTGACATTTTAGTCAGTGAAATGCCAATCTTTTGCCATGTGTCCTCTGGCTTCAGCGACCAAGATCATTTCACAAATTCCAGGAGCTAGCCGTTTGTGCCCGTGTCCTTAGGCGACCTTGGTTTTGCTGGCGTGGTTTGTTGATATTACTTTTGTTCGGGGATTCGGGATTACGCTGCTTACCAAAGTTTAAAAGTTCCTTTTATTAATTTTGATTTCCACGTTATCCGAAACTCGAAATGGAGTCTTTGTTGATGTGTTACTTTGTTTTAGGATTCGGCATTTCCATTTCGGATACCGGGACTCTTGTGTTGAAGAGTATTGACTCTTGACTCCCCCAACTCTTGGTATCCAAAACTCTGAAATTGATTCTTTGACATGCTCTGATTTTTTCGCATTTCACGATTTCATCCTTATTTTTGTGAGTTTCCTTGACACCTCAACTCGATTGTCCCCGAAACTCAAAATGGAGATTAAATTAGGTAGTTTTGCCCTTCATGATTTTCTCTTTAGGTAGGTTCTTCCTTAGAGCTCCTCCAACTCCGTTATGCGAAATCTGAAATGGAATTTAGCTTCTGGTCTTTCCATGCGATCATCATTACGCTGCTGGTCTTGCCACTTTCACTTGTTCGTCATCATCAGGCTGATCTTGCCATCAATGACAAACAAATAATCATCCTTATGTTTCAAAGTAATGCCGTTGCACATACAAGCACATTCTTCCTGCTCGCCGGCCCGTGCATTTGTTGTACTTGCCATCAATGACAAAGGCCTGCGTATAGAAACATTGCAATAATCTCCTTGTCATTGGTTGGCGGCAGCGCTGCCGATACTCTTTTTCTCCCCCTTTGACAATAATGTCAAAGAAAACCTGATCCCCCTGAGCTGTTGCGGTGCCGGTGCTCGGATATTCAACCAATACAAACTCCTCTGATGGATGAGCTGTCTTATTTAGGGGTCATCTTGAGTATTTGTATCTAACTTGGAGTCTTCTCCTTCTAATTCTGGACCTATTCATCTTCAATGCCCCATGTCCTGCGGCGGCGGACTCAATGTTCTCACCTCTCTTGCGGATGCTATTAACCTTTTCTTGTCACCGCTAGATGACTCTGTCACTATTCTCTCTCTATTTCTGATTGTTCTCCTCCTTTTTGTTTTAAAGGTTTATCTTTCCACGACAAGATTAACCCTTATTATCTCTGAGAACCATGTATATAATTTTGTACATCGGAATGTTGCTTCTGTAGATGTGGTTGTCCGCGAACCTATTGTGCAATTGTAGCTTGTAATTTTAAAACCCTTGGATCTCCCATTGATTCTCATCAATCTCCATTACTGCAATTTCATTTTTCTTCCATGATCCCTACGATTAAGGCTTTAGCAATACCATATTCAATCACAAGAAAAACCCTCTATACTCTCGCTGCTTTTCTTTCTCTAAAATGAAGGACCTATCGAGGTTTCTTAGAATTGATTTACACTGCTTTGATGTCCAGCACCAAATTTGTCGGTTAATTTGATCTCACGACTATCAAGATCTCATTCAAGGTCATGGATTTGTTCAAGAACTGCTTTGGGTGTTTGATTTCTCAACCTTCAAAACTTTTGCTTACATCTATTATGACATGATTCTTCTTCTTCTTCCATGGGATAAATTCCTGGCCGAACATTTCATTTATTGTATTTTTGTCTTCTTCTTTACTTGTAGGGAGGATTCAACATCCAACATTATTGTTTGTCCTTATGCTTTTAGCCACCACCACTTGTCGAGGTTCACAGACTTTATCTTACAGTCTCTGGAAAGGACCACCTCTTTACATCCTCTGTCTCACATTTGACTTACATTGAGAAAATTATGTTTAATCCCATCTATAGGAAGATCATCTGAGAAATCCTGCTTTTCCATTTACGCCAGCTCACCATCCCTTTATCCCTTATTTTACCTGGTTCATGTTTTCAGGATCGTTTTTACTTATGTACAAAAGCTTATCCTTGTTTCCATTCATGTGTTTGGAACATCTACTATCTATATTCGAGGGGTTCTTTTGTCTTTTGGGCCGACCAGCACTAATCCGCACTTATCACTTTCTTTCTTCTTCCAAACCTTGACATTTTGTTTGAGAATTCAAATCTGATTTATAGTTCTTTAAGCAGCAATCCAACATCTTTATGTCCATAGTTATGACAGATGTAGCATTACAGTTCGGAACGTTAAAGAGTCAAAGGCTGATTGGTATGCTTAACCTATGTCCTTTTACCATCCATCAAATTGATTTACGTCTGTGGAGGTTTTACTTGGAATTTATCATTTCATTGTTGTGGCGGATATCTATACCTTGAATGTATTGCTTGCTCATATCTAAATTTTTAAAGGCAATTTACAACTTTGTGACCAAAGAAGTTGAGACAGAAAAAAAAGTATCCATAGAAAAATTCTTTGTTTTTGGAAAATGGTTGTCTTCTTTGAGTAGGTCAATTTCTTCCATACTGATGATTCCTTGAGTGGGGGGTACATTATTTCTTTGTTCTACAAACTCAGTCCTGGCACCTTTTCTTTTTACTCCTCTGGGTGGGCCGTCATGGCCTTTGTTTCTGCAGGTTTGTTATTTGTCATTGGTTGTACTTTTGAAAAAAAACTTGATGGGTTCTTACGTTTTCTTAGTGACTTCTACTTGATCCCTCTTCATAGCCAAAACCCGGTTTTCAGCTTTGGGTTGCTTTGTTGATTCGAATGGTGGCTAATCCTTGAGGCTTTGATACTTGACATATTATGATGATACAATGCTTGAAGCTTCTTCAACTCTTTCCTAGTGTTTACTATATCTTCTTCTAAGGCTTCACCTTTCTTTCTTACGTGACAACTATTGTTTCGGTATGTCTTCTATTTTCTTTGCCTCTTCTAACTCCACTTTGAGTAGAGAAAATTTTCATCGGGGTTTTCACCATTCATTTTAAATTTCTTCAACAATTGTTTTTGTTTTCTCTTAATACACGAGTCTGTCAATTTCTTCAAAGCACTGATTAATTAACCTTCCACTTAATACCCGCAGTATTCATCATCCATTTCAACTCTTGTGTGTTCATCATCAAAATCTCCCATATACATAATCCTTAAAATCATTCACTTTGTTTTCATGTGATGAATCACTATCTGGCATGTCTTAGAGAATTGTCATTGTTTGCACACAAACTTTTCTTTTCATCATCGGATTTCTGGTCCTTTTTACAGTAGGGGACACTTAGATGGAAATGACCTATCTTACCCTGATTAAAACATTTGAGGGGAAGATTTCCTTGATATTTTCTGATCCTTTCTTTCTTCTTCTCACAAAATTTTGCCTCAATATCATCCTAATCTGAATCGATTATTCTCGTGCGCTTTAAAGATGTTTCTCTGTAGTAATGGGGTTATCTTTGTTGATTCTCATTTCATATTGAGTTAGAGTTCCTAGGAGTTGATCAATGGACCACCGGTTTTAAAGATCATTTAGTTCTTCTATTGCAGGAACTTTTGGATTAAATTTATCAAGCAAAGATCTTAAAGATATACGAATTAAAAATGATTCTTCGTCTTCTCACCAAGACCGCTTGCAATGGAATTCACAAGTTCTTCAACTCTTAAAAAATTCTTTCTAATTGTTTCATGCCAGGTCATCTTTAGTTGTTAAACTTCAGCCTAAATGTTTGAAGTTTAGCATCTTTCACTTTCTCATTTCACTCATAGGTGCTAATAAGTATATCCCACTTTTCTTTTGCAGTTTGAAGATGCATAACCTTACAAACTCGGCTTCACCGCAAGTCCATTCAAGATAGCATTCATTCCCTTAGCATTAAAGATAGAATTCTAACTTATCATCCTTGGAAGCTAGCACAAGCGGGATTTATGTATCCAGGTCCCTACTACATCCAAACGGCCCAGCACCTAAGGCCATTAGGTATGTCCTCATTCTAACCTTCAGGAAGGAAAAATTTGTTCCATCAAACGGAGGAGGCTTAGTAGTGAAGTGCCTTCATCACTTGTCATGTTTAAACACAATTCTGCTTAGATAAAGGAACCGGCTTTGATACCAATTGTTGGACGGGAGGGGGGGGGTCAGTTATTACCGTGCTTAAACAATTATGCTTATTTTAAACTCTTCTGAGGCACTCAATGACAATCACAATATCGCAGGAGATAAGAAATAGAACATTCGACATTAGTTACACATATGAAATATGCAAAGATAGATATTTCTGAGGAAACCCATAAAGGGTAGAAACACCTCTTCTTCTTGGTATGATAAGTGAATCTTTACATTCTATACATTATCATATATGAGCTCCAACTCATTGTGGGCTACAACCTCTATTTTGCAAATAAAACTTCTTTGAGAGCACCAACTCTGTTTTCTCTAGCACCTACTAGAAGGAATCACCAACTCACTAGTTTCTCTAGCACCCACTAGAAGGAAGCAACAAGTCCCTAAGTGTTCCAACACCATCTGGATGGAAACACCTACTTCCACTTATGCAAGCACCAACTTGTTTGAGGCACCAACTCTCTAGTTTCTCTAGAGAGACCCACTAGGCGGAAGGAAGCACCAACTCCACGAGTGTTCCAACACCGAGATGGATGGAAGCACCAACCTCCGGTCACATAGGCACCAGCACGTTTTAAGAGAGAACAACGGTTCTCCCTTGCACCACCATTCCACCATGGTTTCTCTGGCTACAACGGATGAAGCACAACTCCTGTGTTCAGAACCCCTTGAGACACTCTAGCAGCATAATAGTCCTCCTAGCACCTTAGACCACGGAATATATAAATTTTCTTTCTGTGAAATTATTACAATGATTCAATAGTTTTCATTGGCTTACCAATATTATCAACGATACGGTATGCTTCTCTGCTCTCTTGTATCCGTGTCTCTCTACCTTCATCTTCTTCCACTTTCTGATCTTCTACTTTTATCTACAAGTGCACCTCGGCCTTATTTTAATGTCTCAGCTATGCATCTCTATTCTTTGATTACTTTATGTCTTTATGCTCGCATCTTATTTTGATTCTATGAATTCCGCCTCTTCTGTGTATTTTGGCTCCCACACCCTTACAACATGCTATTTTCCTGTGTGTAATTCCTCTCTACAACAACCTCCATCTCTTCTTTGTTCTTTGTATTTATACTATCTGTTCACCTTCTTCATCCTCCATGCAGTGCCTCTGCATGCTCTTCAAAGTGCCTGCAGTTGCGCTCGTCGGGTTGTTCTTTGCCACTCCACTTTTTGCTTTCTGCTTATTTCGCTCAAACCTCAAAGCGGCGCATCTTCGCTTCTATCTATTAGGTATCTTTTACTCATCTACGAGTTTTATCTCCTGCTAGCATATTTATTGGGTCTCTGCTTTGCACATACTACCAATTTTCCCTTTCTTACGGTTCAACTCATTTTTCATTCAAAGCGACCAACCACACACATTCCTTGCGTGTTTCTTTTTATATTCTACAACCCTTTCGGTTACCCCTCAAATCCCTAGAACAACGCTTCCACAGGTGAAGCGTAACCATCCAAGAACCTTGATTGGTTACGCTGGCGAATCATAACTGAAAAATTAATAGTGAAGATAAATAATAGCCAACCGATCAGATTTCCGAACAACACCATTTGGATTACAACCTTGAGGGGTCTCCGCGTTGAGTTCTCCATTTCACATTTCGATTATTTGACATTCCGAATTCTGGTGAAGAGTCGACGCACTCCAAGTTGCAATCCTCCAAAATCCGAAAAATTTTAGCTCCACTAGCTTTTTCCCCTCACGTGACCACCCGATTGGTGACCCGCGAGACTCGCGACGAGAAAGGTGTTCCTGAGAATTTCACATTTTAAAAGCATTTCATGATTTATCGCCGAGTTAGAGAGGGTTAGAGACCCGTTCAGCTGACTTTCCACTCGGAGAAATGGCGATCTTTCTGCGTGTCCTATGGACCCAGCGGTCCAGAACTTATCGTGATTTCGAAACTTCATGAAGACGCCCGTGCGTGTCGATCCAAGGTTTCAGATCAATCCTCGATCCGACTGCTAGGATTATTTCACTATTTTGCATATCGCGAGTTAGAGAGGTTAGAGCACTCCTTCCTTTGACCTTCAGTCAGCCCGAGTGAAATGCCAATCTTTTGCCATGTGTCCTCGGCTTCCAGCGGCCCGAGGATCATTTCACAATTCCACGAGCCTTCATTGTGCCCCGTAATGTCCCGCTTAGGCGTGTGGTTTCAGCGTGGTTTATTGGAGTGTGCCTGTTTCAATATTTCGGGGTTCTCTACTTCAAGGTTAAAAGTTCCTTTGATCTTTGATTTCGATTACGTGAAACTCAAAATGGAGTCTTTGTTGATATTACTTTGTTTGGGATTTGACATTTTGAATTTCACAACCGGACTCTTGTGATGAAGAGTCACGACTCTTGAATCCTCCAACTCGATATCGAGAAACTTCCAGAAATGTCATGGTTTTGCATTTGTATTTCATGATTCTTTTCATGATTTTCCTTAACACCTCCAACTCGATTATCTGAAACTTCGAAATGGAGATTAAGTCATGGTTTTGCATTTTGATGATTTTCTACCATGAATTACTTCGCCAGCTCCTCCAACTCGGTATTTGAAACTGAAATGGAGTTTATCCTTCCGATCTTGCCATGTGATCATCGTTGTGTTTTTGGTCTTGCCACTTTCTCTTGTTCATTGTCCGGTGATCTTTACATCAATGACAAAACAAATACTCGCCTTACGTCACCGATTAATATACGGTGCAGCGAAGCACATTCTTCCTATACTTAATCCATCATTGTTGTACTTTCCATCGAGCATGAATCTGTACACAATAAAACATGCCAACAACCAATGGGAGAGGTATGGAGTGGCGTGCAATAAATTCCATTAAGCTTCCATCCTCCACTCATTCAATTACTTAGTACATGCCATCCAACCATCAATTAATCCATTCAATTAATCTATGCATTGAAACTAACATCCATTACTTGCCAAGATGTGCCGCCTATATCACATTAACCATTTTACCAAACTATTACCACAGCGCTTATCAAATGTGCCTTCATATGACTCAATATATCGTATAGTCACTAACATCCACTAACATTGGCACTAACATCCACTAACATTGCTAGTTAGGACTAACATCAACCCTTTAAATTTTCCAATGCATATAGTGTAGCATAATATAGCATAGTTTAGTTTCTTCCCCTTAGATTTTTCCATATTTCTTTTATCTTTTGTCATGACTAACATGTGTTTTGTGCAGGTATAACATGTAATAGGTCATGACGCCAATAGCATTGTAATAATAGTTCACATAAGCCATCATGACATGGAATTGAGATTTTAGAGTAACAAAACCCACACATAGCATGCATTATCCATCTGTCATTATGTCACAAATAGAAACAAGATTTCATCATCAATAATGTGGAACCATGTAAGAAATGTCAAACAACAGAAAAATACCAAATAAGAAACTCATCTAATCCTCCAATCTACAAGGGGGTCCCACCTACTAGTATTATATATATATCATTATCTTATAATAATAGGATTTTAGCAACACTTTGAGGGAAAAATGCTCATTGTGATTTTAATCGTCAACAAGGTGGTGGGAGGCAGAGTTGTGGACAAGACAACGTGCATATGGATGTTAAGTCCCAATACTCCACCATCTAACATCTCTTTGTGGCTTCATGGGCCATGTAACAATCGATCTGGGTGATAACTCTTATTTTATTATTTTTAACTCTTATTTTGTTATTTTCCTTAGAAATCCCATTTTAAATCTAAAATTTTCCCTAATAAGTTGATACTCATATCTAATAAAAAGGTTCTAAAAATAATTTTTTCAAAGAGAACTTCATAACGAATCAAGTAGATAGATTCTTGGAGACCATAAATTCCATATCATCAATTTAAAAGAGCGTAGGCCCATTCTTCAGTATATTCCTTTTTTCAAACATATAGTATGCATGTTCCAATGCATTTCCATACACAAATTTCAAATTAGCTAATTACAACAATCCATTATACTCATCAACACCTATAGGAATTTCATAGAAATTTCTCATGATTATTCATAACTTTAAATTTTCCAACACAGGAGATTCATTCCATAATAAAGGAGAAGAAGAGGAAGAACTTATCTTATTCAGAAAATGAGTTTCAAGGAAACTAATTCGGTGTGACAAGTGTTTCTCCAAGCCACAAGTAATCCTTTATGGATTCAATTCCTTTGATAGGATATGATACCACCAAGATTATAGAGACAAGTTCAAGAATCCCAATTCACTTTCCCATTACCAAAATCTTCTAAGATCAACCAAGAAATCCATTGTTGATTTGTTTAATTAATCTTTCAATAACTCACACTACTACCCATACGAAATAGGAAGACACTACATTCTCTCCTATTTAATACCTTAGGAATAGGGAAGACACTCCATTTTCTCCTATTTAGTACCTTAGGAATACTATTCCTCTCTATGTTATTTCTTCTGAGTATCAAGAGTCCAAATCATTGTCTACTTCCAAATTTAATCTTCAGTACTAGAATTGTTTTTCTTGGATAATAGATCTTTATCCTTGGCCACCCAAAATTTTTATCATTATATAGGGACTTAAAAGGGTATAAATGTTAGGGACCTAACCTCCCTAACCCCTCATGCAAGTAGAATAATATATTTTCCATGTAATAAAGTCTGACATTAGTAAATAATGCCTAGTTAATAATGTGAAGAAGTCTAATGTAAGAAGACTTAATAGAAGCTTCCACTTCTAGAAAGATATTCCTCTAGAATGTTCTTTAGAAGATAGAATTAGTGTAAATAGGAGTAGAAGGCATGATAAATAATTTTCTTGATAGTTATTTTTATAGATCTCTTCTCTAGTCGATATTTCCCGCTCAAAGAGGCAAGTGAACTTGGCTTTATATCAATAGAGATATCATTTTTGGTGTTGTGATTCTCTATATTTTGTTGTTCAACTAGTATTTGATACAATATTTTTGTTTATAATTATTATAATACCTATGGTACCTTACAAGTGGTATCAAATAACTTTCCTTTGTAGAAATTGTGGGAATTATTTTTTTAGGGTAGAGATGTGTACTATCGACATCTTTAAAACATAGAGATTTGTCGTTTAGCAGGTAAAACTATGGCTAGGAAAGACTACACATAGGAAATAAATATGGTTTGATAGGGTTACTTGATTCAAATGTTTCAACTTGTTGGAAAACTCTATAACCCATGTTGGTACCCCTTCAAGTTGTACCGCATCAGAAAAATTATGTACACGACCATCACTCCCACGTATCATTAGGTATATTGGGAGCCTCCTAGGTATATTGAAACTAGCTCTAGATTAGTTGATCATCTGCCTGACTTCTATAGAGACACCAGGAATATAACCCAGGAATATACTCTCTAGTACCTGGGTAATCGATAAGTAGGATTCATAAGGGCTAATCTTCAAGGATTCCTGATAACCGTTGTTGTAGGAAAACTCTACCAATGGTAGGTAGTCTTTCCACTTCTTAGGTTGATGCATTACATGCATATTTAGAATGTCTTCTACTATTTGGTTCACTCTTTATGTCTGTCCATCAATTTGAGGGTGATAAGATGTGTTGAACAACAATTTTGTCTCAAAACCAACCATTAGGGATTTCCAAAAGATTGAAGTGAATTTGGTATCTCGGTGAGATACAATTTCCTTGGGCATGCCATGTAGTCTAAATATCTCCTCCATGAATATGTTGGCAATATCTATGGCCTTGCAAGTTGATTTGATAGGAGTGAAATGAGCATAATTACTCAGTTTGTCCACCACAACCATGATGGCATCATTTTTCTTGGTTGACTTTGGTAATCCGGTGATGAAGTCCATGGAGATGGTTTCCCATTTCCATTCTAGGATCGGTAGGGGTTGTAACAACCATGTTGGATGTCGATGTTTTGCCTTAACTTGCTAGCTTTATAGGCACTTAGCTAAATATTTAGCTATGTATTTCTTCAATCCAGGCCAATATAATTGTTTCCTAGTGTCCATGATCATTTTCTGATATCCTGGGTGATCAGTATATGGTCTTTTATGTAGTTCATCCATTATGAACCTCTTCAATTCATCACAGTTTGGAACATACAATCTGTTTCTATAAGTCAAAAGGACTTTTTCGAGCATCTGGTAGCCTTCATATTTTAGCCATGTAGGCTCTTGCCTTAGGTATGAGGTCACGTTCTTGAAGAATGCATATGTTTCTTGTGAATTCCTTACTCTTTCCCCAACATCTGTTTCACAGGTGCTTACTGCTGCCAGATGAATCATTTTTATACTTCTGCTAAGGGCATCGACCACCCTATTTTCCTTTCCTTTGATGTGTTTGATTTCGAAATCAAACTCACTAAGAAGAGCCATCCACCTAGATTTCTTGGCATTGTGTTTTGGTTGATCAAATAAGTGTCTCAATCCACAATGGTCCGTCATAAGCAAAAATTTCCTACCCAGGAGGTAGTGCCTCCACATTTTTAAATCATGTACTATGGTATCCAACTCTAGTTCATGGGTCACATAATTGATCTCATGCTCATTTAATTTTCTGGACATGTAGTAAATTACACGTCCCTGTTGCATAAGGACTCCTCCAAGTCCTTCCTTACAGGCATCTGTACACACGAGGAAATCTTTATCTGGGTCTACAATATTTAGCATGGGTGCATGCGTTAGGAGGTATTTCAATTTGTGAAATATGTATTCACATTTTGATGTCCAAATGAATTTAATCCACTTTTTCTGAAGGCTAGTGATTGGAAAACCAATCTTGGAAAAACCTTTTATGAACCTTCTATAGTATCCTACTAATCCCATGAAGGACATAATATCAGATACATCCTCCGAAGTAGGACATTCCATAATAGATCTGATCGTGTTGGGGTCTACTGCCACCCCATCCTTAGATATGACATGGCCTAAGTAATGGACTTGCTTCTGAAAGAAATCGCACTTGCTAAACTTAGCGTAGAGATAATGCTCTCTTAGTACTTGGAGTATGAGTCTAAGATGTTCTTCATGCTCCTCCATATTCTTGGAGTATATTAGGATATCATCAATGAAAACCAATACAAATTTGTCCAGGAATTTGCTGAGTACATTATTCATCAAGAACATAAAAGTGATCGGGGCATTGGTTAACCCAAATGGCACCACCACGAATTCATAGTTACCATACCTCGTCCTGAAGGTTGTTTTGTGGATGTCTTCATCCTTAATCCGTACTTGGTGGTATCCAGACCTTAAGTCCATCTTCAAGAATATGGAAGCACCTCCCAATTGGTCAAACAGGTCATCGATTCTTGGTAAGGGGTACTTTTATTTATGTTTGTCTTATTGAGTTGTATGTAATCTATGCACAGTCGGAGTGTGCCATATTTCATTTTCACAAACAAGACAAGCACTCCCCACATAGATACACTGGGTCAGATGTATCTTTTTTCCATCATCTCCTTTAGTTGTCGCTTGATCTCAACTAGCTCTGGCGTGCTCATTCTATATGGCGTTCTAGATGTTGTTACTACTCCTAGTGTAAGTTCTATCGAGAAGTCGATATCACTTCTTGGAGGTAGACCTGGTACCTCTTTTGGGAACATGTCCTTGTATTCACTTAATATGGGGTGGTCCCCTAGGTTTGGTTTGTCATTCTCAAAAGATTCCATTACCTATATGGCATATAAGGAACACCCCTTTCTGTAATACTTTTTCATTTGAAGGGTTGATATTTGTCTCACTGAGACAGGCTTCTGAATCCCTTGGAGGGTCGTTTTTCTCCCTTCTTCATTTACATATTATAAAGTTTTATGATAACAATCCAATTTAGTTTTATAATCATCCAACCAATCCATACCAATCAACAAGTCATAAGATCCTAGGGGAAGTATGTTAAGGGTCACTTGGGTGGGCAATCCACCCATGATGAATTGAAAAACTGGTATGACCTCTGCCACCTTTCTTTTGGTCCCAGTGGCTAATCGCACCAACCACAGTTTAGCATGTCTAATTGGATTCATTTTACCCTTATCAATAGTATGAGGGGCCACATAACTCAAATTAGAACCCGGGTCAATTAAAATAGAAACTAGATGGTTTGAGATCATACCTTCTAGCTCCACTACTGAAGCTTGGTGTTTGGCTTGATTATTGTACAAGGCTGCAAAGATTCATGGCATGCTCCTAGCCACATCATTGACGGTGGTAGCTTCTTGGATATTGTATATTCTCTTACTGTTCTGTTATATGTGTGGGCAGTCCCTCAATCGATGCTCTTCTCCACAACCCCAACATTTTAAGGGTTCCTTCTTTAGGTTATCGGTCTTTTATGGGGCTGTCTTAAAAGGTTTATTTCCACTTTGAGAGGGTAAATTTTGTTGATATACACTTCTAGTAGGAAGTCTCCTTCTATAATTTTTTCCATAGTTCTTAAATCTTGAGGATTTAAACCCCTTCTTCTGGAATCCCRAACTACTCCTCTTCTTCCAGTCCTTGTGAGGTATTGTCTTACTCCAAAAATGTTCATAACAATACCTCACCTTCCGRATAGTTTCTTATAAGGTATTTGGATCATAAAAAAAATGTTGTCCCRGTAGGTCTGAGGTAACYCACTAACGAACCGTTTCATTTTTACCTTTTCATATTTTATGTAGGGTACATACCTCAGTAGTTYAAGGAATTTATTGACAAATTCATCTATGGTGAGCTACCCCAACCTGAGTTCATAGAATTCCTTAGTCTTCCCATCGATGTATTTCTGTGACAGATACTGCTTYYTGGTGTATTTCTCAAACTGTTTCCATGAAAAGTCCTTCTCATGGATTCCTTTCACATTCCTAAGGTCTTCCCACAAAATGGAATCCTTTCCATTCAGGTTAAATATGGTCATTTGAGCCTTCAAGTTTKCAGAGTAGTCATGGACTTTGAATTATTTCTTTAAACCAGGTGGCCAAACTTCATCCTCTTGTCCATTCCTAATATCTCCATCGAAAGAGGGTGGTTTGGGTTTCCTGAATTCTTCAAGATCATGATTTTTGGAGTGCTTTCGCTTCTTTCCTTTCCTTTGAGAATGTGAGCTTGCTCTACTACTAGAAGATCCTTCATATTTGCCATCTTCCTTTCCAGAGGACTCTACCGATGAGTGTCCCCTACATCTAGGTTGGGCCTTCTTCGAGGCACTTCTCCTAGTGTGGTCACTTATGGAGTCATGTTTTCGTATCTCAGGTGGACTTTGACTTATCTTCTTTTGTCGTTGGTCCACATGACTAGTTGTTGGTTCATGTTGTAGTTGCCTCTGTATGTCGGACAAGATCTACAACAAGACTGCGTTAATTTTTTTTCTTTTTTTCTTTCTCCTTTATCAATATCTCATTGTCATCCTTGAAACTCTGTAATTTAGCCCTGAGGTTCCTTATAGTTTCAGCCAGATCAAGAGGGGTTTCCACTGGCCTCCTTTTGTCATATTCTTTGTCTCTATTGTGGTAGCCATCCCCCACTTCATGACACATCACCATCCTTTATTCTTGAAGTTTTCCCATTATTTACTGAATCCTCAAGTGTTGAAAAAAACACTTATTGTTAGCTAACAGTCTATTAGTTCATGAACAATACACGGTTCAATTTCTTAAATGCACACACATAGTAGAAAGTTTCATTCTTTTCTTTAATAACATTTTTAACCATACTTTTTAAGAAAGAGGTGAGGTAGAGTGTCACTCTTTTAAAAGTACTCCAAATTGAGTTTTTAAGCGACTCGTCCATGAGCTCAAGCAGGCCAAGTGTTGTAACCATGCTCTGATACTAATTTGTAACACACCCATGATGGGAGAAAATAAAAAAAAATGTGTCCTCCTTACAGGAACAGATCCTTTCCCTCTACAATTCCTAATTTTGGAAGTCCGAGACTTAGCCTGACCCTCTGGTCAAGGTTCCCTAATTTTCTTAGTCAAACAAGACTTAGAGACCTTGATAGTCTCACCTCTTAATCAAACACAAGCCTTTCCAAATTCTGGTGTAGGTCTTATGATACCCGCGACCTTCTCCTTCATGCTTCAATGAAGTCTCGGAGTTGGCGTTAACCCCTTTTCTCTTGGCCCCTCCTTGGATGTGACCTTGGGTGATGAACTTACGCAAACAAAAAATTGCGGGCATGACCAGAGGCAGTTTGAAACCAAACTACTTTTCGGCCTGCAATTCTCCTCGAGCCTCCACATGTCCTTTCTCCAAAATCGAGGTTTGGATTGTGGCCTGCCCTCAACTTTTTAAAGTTAGCGCACCTCCAATCCACAGAATTCTATGGGACTGTTGATCTCTCGATCTTAACGAGACTATCTAAACTGATGGTTCAGATATGCCCTTTTAAAATACATGGACCAAATCTGGCCCTCCTAAATAAACAGATGTGATCTTCTTCATGATTCTGGACTTCAGACTTTTCAAATATCAAACCCTGCTTTCCTATGTACATCAATCTTCTAGAGTTGATGATATGCAGACACCTGTCCTCCTAAATCAATGGCCTTGTTTCTACTTTGGGTGTCTGACCCTTTCAACTAGATCAAAATCATGTGGCCCTCTTCTTGATCAATGGTCGATATCTCCTTTGGGTCTCCAGACTTTTGAGATCTCAAATCTCAAACTTCACCCTTTTTCCCAATGGCTTTTATCCAAAGGATATAATCCACTGAGACATGTCCACTTGATCTGACGATCAAGGATTACTTTGGGTCTTTACCTAGAGTCAACATATTTGTGCCACCTGTCCTCTAGATATGACGATTGAGGATTGCTTCAGGTATTTACCCAGAGATCAAAGATTTACGCCACATCCCTTCTTAATCTGATGGCTATGAATTACTTCAGGACCTTATCCATAGTCCATAGATTCATTCCATGCCCCTTCTTAATATGATGACTATGAATTACTTCGGGACTTTATCCAGAGTCCACAGATTCATGCCATGCCCCTTCTTAATATGACGACTATGAATTACTTCATGACTTTATCCAAATTCCACAGATTCATGCAACGTCCTTTCTTAATCTGATGACTATGAATTACTTCAGGACTTAATCCGGAGTCCACAGACTCATGCCACGTCCCTTCTAGATTAGACGATCTAGATTCACTTTGGACGATCCAATGATGGATATTTACTTTAGACGATCTGACGTATGAGATCTACTTCGGATGATATGACGATTGATATTTGCTTTAGCTCACCGGCTCTTCACGCTTCTGGAGTCTCAAATATCAACTGAAAACGATTGAATAGATTTCTCGAAGTTGTTGATATGATGACACGTATATCCTGGTGATCAACAGTCAGGATCCTACTTCAGGTGATCTGAGGAATGAAATTTACTTCGGCTCTCTGACTCTCTAGACTTCAGGAGTCTTAGATCTCAACTGAAAACTCACACATATTTCCCTGGAGTCCATGATCTGTCGCCACATGTCCCTCTGGATCTAGTAGTCCAAATTCACTTTGGATCTTCGGGGTTTGGGAATATCAACTTTAAACTGAAAACCCTCGAACATATTCCTTCGAAGTCCATGATCCGTTGCCACATGTCCCTCAAGATATGGCAGTCCAAATTCACCTCTTGGTGATGGAGGACCTCAAATTACTTTGGGACTTTGGAACTTTGGTAAGTTCCCTTCTCCTATCTGTTCCAAGTGCTAAGGTTCGTGTCCCTTGCTTATATCAGACGGATGTTGATCCTTGGCATTTTGATCCAACGACCACTATCACTCCTCCTCCTGAGCTTCTGACTTACTCTGACTTAGAAGATTTTCTAAGTGCTCGAAGGATTCGTCCTTTGATCCTCCTACGGGCCCATCTCCTAGATTTCGTCTGCACTCCTAAAAATGCTATCTCTTATCAGCTTGATCTCCTTGAAGATTTCTCCATCCCCCACTCTCCTTGCATTTCAGGGATTGCACCAAACTCAGATCGAAGGTCAATGATGATCAACAGTTCACAGAATTGCAGGGCCCCAACATGCATACTCTTTACCAGAGAGTTTGACCTCCCCAATCTAGAAAGTACTCACTTGATTCTAGTCTAACCAGGATCGTTGATCTCCCATCCCATTGAGATCAATGATAAGGGTGAATTTCTAGCCATGAACTACCGCGTCTGCTATTTTCACCTTCGTGCTCCGCAGTGATTCTCCACCCTCGATCTTCATTCATAGATCGACTGTTCATAAAAATTGTGGGGTTCAACTTGACTATTGTGCAATTTGAGATCTCAGAGCCTCGATATCCAAGGTTCGTAGACCCAGTTCACGTGGACCTTCATATAATTCCTGGGCTATAATCCCTACTCTTAGTCATGTTTTTGGTTAAGAGAATAGGTGCAAGTTCAGAGTCTCCTAGACTACTTATCTGAAGGGAACACCTTCACAACTTGCAAAGCTTTAAGCTTTGAATCAATTCAAAGTAACTTGTGAGGTTACAAAAATAGTAGCTATGCCCAGAGGCTTCTCCAACTCCAGAACGGTGATGTAAATTCCTGGGGAAAGCACCTTTGAGTGATTAAACTGGGATGTATGGAAATTCAAGTAGAAATATAGGTTCTCATAGGAACGAATGCATACTCATAACTTAATCCTTTAATACAAAGAAAGAAACCTTTATAGAAATGTGAATACTCACATGCATCCATTATTTACAATTCAAAGAATAAGTCAAGAAAACACTTATCATAACCATAGAGTGTGATGCGACTATTGAAAGGTGTGCTTGTTTCCACCCAACCATAGGCTCAGTCATTCCCAATGGATTTATCACTAGCCATCCCCGAACTTAAGCCACAATGCTTTGAGATTCAATATCTTACTTCCAGCTCAATGAAAGTTAGGGACGAAGGTTACTCTCCTTCTCCCAATACAGAAATAGATAATGATGAAATTTACTCTCCTTCTCCTAGCTCAATCTCTATTTTCTATGATCAAAACTCACTTTTCCTCTTTCAGTCCTTCCTCAAACCCGATATTTTCCTCTCTCGTCTCTGCATTTTTCCACAGGTCTTCCTCTGCCCACCACACTTCCTTTCTTGCCTTCCTATGCAATATTACATGTGGCTCAAATTCTCAATCCCTGGTTAGGTATGGAAGCCTTACGGATGGGTAGTCTACCCCATCCCCTCATTAACTCTTGAGGAGCTCTTCCCACCTACCAGCCCGACTGTAATTCATTCTTGGGTCAGAAGGTTGTTCTAATCTGAGCAATTAATTCCAGCATGGTACTAGTTCGATGGAGGTTAACACAACCATTTTGGGTCCCCTCCACCACCTTTCATAGCATTCATGTTTTTCTCTTAGCACATCCCCTCTTTCAGCAGTCATGTAGCACGTAACCATTTTCTATTAAAATAACATAATTTACATTGATCGACCTTTTGTACAAAGATCCATCAAATCAAACATTCACACTTTTAGGTTTTCTATAATTCCTTGGCCAATATAGTTATATTTACAGATTGGGGAAAACAGGGTGTTACATTTGGGTTTTAACTAAGGATTATTGTATGAGTGTTGTGTGCACCTTTTGTAAGAACTAAAGATGAATGAATGATATAAGAAGTCATCCAATGTGGACGTAGCACAGTTTGGGGTGAACTACGTTAAATCTTTGTGTCCTGATKTATTTTTTGTCATGATGCATTTTTTTATTCTATTTATTTCACACAAGTAGTAGATTATGAATGGTTAATATTAATATAAKGGTTTCTCACACTTGTTCAATGGTTAAGTAGGATGAATTTATCATATGTTATTATGTTTTTATGAGTTTGTGCACAAGGTATATGAATTAATTTAGTAAATAGTAAGGATKAATGCCTCGTATTCATCCATGACTGTAGAAAATTGGTTCCCACAGTCCCTRTAGGTACCTCGAGTGAKAATTCATTTGCTTGTGGGTGATATTAATGTTTAACCCTGGGTCTACCCACTATGCGCTAAMAAATGGTTTTGTTRTTGGGACCATAATTTRTGAATGAGGGGCATGTGGAGGCCTACTAAGGAAGATATTGGACAATGGTTAAACACTAAGGAGATCAATTTTGTTGTAKATAAGAATATGAATCCAAGGATCAATGTAGAGGAATGGATACAAAGGTATGTGTTTACATATTTTCATGAAATTTTCTTTGCTAAATTTCTGAATATTTTAGTTGAGTGGATCCATATATTTTCTGAATAGATCAAAAGATATCAAATTGTAGTTACAAGGAACTGGACCCCTGAAATGATTCCATAAGTTAATGCAATAAGAAATAAGACATCGTGTGCAGTGGATTACTGGTTAGATAGTGTGTTGTGGTGTTACATTACTAAATTTTCCATAGATTGTACTTATTCGTATAATACTAATGAGAGGGAATTATTTAAAGGACCACAGGGAACATACCTGAAGTCACTGTCTACATGGATTACGATGTTGTTTTGTGACAAATGAGCTATGACAATGGAATCTGATTGCTAAGTGTCTTCACGCACATAGTGGAATTAGGGATTGATCAAGGAATGATTTGAGTGTAGAGAGGGATAAAGAGAAGGAATGAGGAATGAATGGGAAGAGGATGCCGAGTGAAGAAGATTGTGTGATGAATGAAGAGATAAGATTATTGTGCAATGGTAAGATATTTAGACTGATTAAGAAGAGGACTATGGATGAGAGAGAAGGATAACACAGTGAGATCAAGGAAATAGACATCGGTGAAATATTCCAGATAGAAGGGAGCTCGTGCATAGAATAAAATATCCATCATCACAATCCAATAGAATAAGATCCCAGATCCAACTTAGATAATACTTTGCATTGAACCCACAACCCTGTGTGCATCGTCAGGAACTGAGGTAAGATCGAAAGTGTTTTAAATTATAATTAGTAAAGGAAGTAAAGATAGTAGTAGAAACAATAAGAGTAGCGGAAGTAGTACATAAAGTCATAATCAACTAGTGTTATCAAGAAATAATACCATGTGAAACATGATGATGAGGGTAGATCCCACCTTAAGGATGTCTCTCTTTCAAGGGGTCGATTCAAAAGATCCAGAACATCATTTGTTCATTTGTGCCACAATATGGATTGTGAAGAATGTTCAAGATGATGATGTGAAAATTGTGCATTGGAAATGACATTCAAATATCATTCACTATTTTGTTACATGAAATATCATAATACTACACCTATGGGTTAGACAAGAACATTGGAAGAGGTAATACAAGCCTTGCTGAAAGAATTCCAAAAGCCTAAGTCTCAGTCGCAGTGCATTACAGACCTGAAGGATATCAAGGATATAGTAAATGAATCACTATGGGACTATTATCAAATATTTACGATACTGAAGGATCAGTTGACTTTCCAAATTCTATATGAAAAACATAAGGAGTGGCTTATTACAGGAGTGTTGCCACATATATGCTTCCCTTTGGCGTAATAGAAGATTGTGACACAGTCATAAGATTTGAAAATTTCTATGAAATTGGAAGCATCCCCTATAGGAGAAAATAATTCAAGGATAGCTCAACTTCAGTCACAGTTGGTCACGTTGACTATTCATTTACACAATGTTATGAAAGGAAAAGAAAATCGCAAGGGAGTTTGTTGTATCACATGTAGATCAGAGAGTCATCATAAGGACAAATGTCCATCTTTTTAGTAGTATTTGAATATGAGAGATCTAAACCCATTAGGGATATGGTGTAAAATTTGCAAGATGGTGGGTCACCACCCTCGCAATTGTTTCATTTATGCAGAAGTACCATATTACTGCGAGAAATATATTTTGTAACTTTTTCAAGTCTATAAAACATGAAGAGAAGGATTGTCATTCGTTTGATTTGATAAGAGAATGCACTGCATATGCATATTGAATCCAAGGTGAAGAATATGAAGGAGGAGTGTTGTAGTATAATACTCCAAGAGGTTATAATCAAGAAGGAACATGAGGGTTTAGAGGTTGTGGAAGAGGATTATTTGACATAGGTAGAGGACCTATTATATGTTATAATTGTAATCATCCTATACATTTATCATGAGACTGCCCAAATCCATACACAACATGTACCTATTCCAGAGAACTAGACCATGTGATGGAGGATTATCCATAGTTGATCGCAAAATGGAAAGGAAAGAGGAACACAAATGTATCGATGATAGCAACTAAGGTGCATGATGAACAACCTAATATAGGAGCAATTACTCATGGAGGAACTAGGATTGGGGATGATGCAACAGATTAAGGGAATACATGGAATAGAATCCATCAATTTAGAAGTGATCGAGATAGCATATGGAAGCACACCTTCCCCAACATTCCTTGGGATTGATTGGGCCTTTGAAAACTAGACTATCATTGACATAAATAAGAGACAAATGATATTTGAAGTATATGTTAGATTATTGAGAGGGGGGGTGAATCAATATTAGAGAAATAATATCATTTTTAACCATAAAATACAAGTGTTATATCAAAGTATCATTATCATCTAATAGTTGCGGAGGAAATAAACAATGAACAAATGATCAATCATACACATGATACACCATTGTTTTATCTTGGAGACTTAAAAGTGGGAGAAAACCACGAAATTGCATTCATTGGAAGGACCAAATTCCCTTGTTTTCATTTACCACAAAGCTAGGCAGACTCCACCCCTATATTTTCAGGCTACAGTTTGAGGGAAGATCCAACTCCCAATTCTCTAGCTACAATCAAAGGAGGCTATGACCCCTATGTTCACTTTTCGCTACACTTGGAAGGTGGATACAACCACCTATCATTTCCACGTCTAATACGGCGTAAAAGTAGAATGATGGAACCAACGTCACACTATCACTATGAGATAAACTATTGTAAACATGTACGAATCAACCTATAATCAACTGTACCATAAACAAGTGCATCAACCATGCACCAACTTTTATTACCTCAACACGTAATCAATCTATGCCATAAACAAGTGCATCAGCCATGCCAACACAATACAAAACACGTACCATGAACAAGTGCATCAACCATGCACCAAACACAATACAAATAACCTATCACAACAACTGTCCAAACAACCTATCACACCAGCTTTGTCTCATCATTATTATCCAGCAAATCATATCTACTCACCCAATGTCCACCAAGACAACTCTCAAATATGTGCATCAACCAAGAATAACACAACAATTCATACTCATCACCAAGATCAATGTGCTTCTAATAATATACCAATAAAGTATGCTACATCATCCATAAATCCGCGTGTCAACAATACTACTAAAGAATTACCTCCAACTATGAAACCTAATTTATTTGCTTGATTTCATACAATTAAACGCTAATTCCTTTCAATTAGCATAAAATAATTCACCGTATATAAACATGTTATGGAATTTAAAATTTATCTACAGCATGCAAATAACTCAACAATTCATAATACAATACCTTCTTCTGATGCTAATTACCATTGATATGGTTGTCCCTTCCATGTTGCCTTGCCTAGCCTGATGCACTAGCCAACTCTGCCCAAATCGACTAACCTCCCAACCAACTAGGAAAAACCTCTTTGGCTCCCTAGCTCTAGGAAGCCGAAAGGAATCGGCCCTGAGTGCCCAAAACCCTAGCAACTTTCGGTGCCCACGAGAATAGTTTCCCAAAATATAGGAACCCAACCATGGAGACAAAAATCTAAAATGACGGAATTCTGAGTCCTCCTCCCCTGATTCTTCCCTTCCCCTCTTCATAATTTCATCAAATTAGCCTCTTTCCACAGATCATATCACTCATCGACTCTCTTCCCCTCATTAATTTCCTTGTATCCCTCCTTTATTACACCTTATCCCTTTCATAAATGTTCTTATCCTATATTTAATGTTTCTTCCCATTACGTAAGTCTTTAATACATTTAAATTATTAACCTTTAATTCTTCTTGAAATAGTGTGGAGTCAATTAATAATTAATTAATCATTGTATGAATAAATAATTGTAATAATTAATTAGTTAATATTATTAAGAAATAATTATTGTTTGACTAACATATTAGGATAGTCAAATTATCAAATTAGTAATAATCCCTATACATCATTTAGAAGGGGTTACATACACCCACCCTTAGGAAACTTCATCCCGAAGTTAAAAGATTGTCTCATGGTACAAAGGAAAAGAAACATGGTTCACACATTCATAACAATCCATGGGCATTATTAGTAAGTACAGTCAAAGGCCATACATGCTAGTGTACATGTACAGAAATGCATGTGCTGTAGCTAGTACATACAAATCTCATGCGTATTACTAATAATCAATAACTATCACCCTTTAGTAATTTATGTATGCATCCAATCCAATCAAGGACTAGTCTTTTATAAAGACAATAAACCAATCAAATGTTTGAGAATCAGCTATTACAATTATCTGGTTCAACAGTTTTATTTGGAAAAAGGCAGTTGTGGTTTAGTTATGTAATTATGAATATTCATATATACATTTTTCTTTTTAGAGAGGAAGCGTTAAATTTCACCATGGACAAATCTCATGCTATAGATTATTCTACTCATCCTTCCTCCTAACTTACTTTATCCTCATTCCTATCCTTCCTCTATTTGGACTATCTTGGAGCATCAACTATATTGACCTAACTCCAAATAGAGGGCAAGTTAGTGGAAGTGTCACTATCTCAAATGGCTTCCCAGTAGGCAATTGATAGTCATCATCACGCGTCTAGGGGAGCGTGAGCTAACGTCATCCTCCCATGACTTTGGGTTTTGGAGGATACCAAAGTGAAATGCCTCCACCCCTCCTAATCATAACTAGTGTCACACCCTACAATGGAATATCTACGATTGTACTTAGTGTTGTTGGGAGTTTGTCATCGTTTATTCGTTTGGGTAGTCTCATCACCTAAAATCTTGAGTTTACATATCATAGCGATGCATCCAAAATATCATATACAAATGGTTATACCATAATGTTTCTTAGCTAGTGGTCATGACATTCACTTTCATCATTGTTATCCCCTTGGCTATTTCTGTATAACCTGTGATTGGTTGTAACTGAACTAATGCATTTCTATGCATTATCACCATGTAATTGCATGCAATCATCATTTTATATTCGGTATCCTTGTGCCAACAAATTAACATCAAAGTTTTCAAGTAGAAATAGATCTCATATCCCATAATTCAATTTTGACACCCATTCATAAGATTATCATTTACCAAATAGATTGCATCATATCCAACATCATTAGAATAACATTTAGACATTAAGTAAAGTTACATTCTCACAATATATGCATATATACATCATCATCAATATGTTTAAACATTCATAAAATTTACATTTCCACATATTGAATCGCGTGTATACATCATGTTAATATCATTTAAACATTCATAAAATTTACATTCACATAGTAGATCACATTATATCATCATCATCAATAACATATAAACATTCATAGGGGTTCATACATTTTAAAGTTTAAGTGTATCAATTTAATAGTTTCATTGTGAGAAGAAAATAGTAGGCCTCAAGTAATCTTGGTTGTCTAAGTCAAAAGTGGTGCCCACATACACCACCTCCTCCGAAGAAACATGTTCAGGTGGTAAAAAAAGTGAGGGATAGTCTGCATTCGTAATGTCTTGGCATCTTCCCAAGTAGAAAATCTTGGACTAATACTTGTCCCATTGGACCTTAACAGTCTATAGCAATGCTGTTTGTCGAACTCTATGGTCAATATGTGTAATGGTTCTACCATGAGAGTTCTCCGCGTCCGATACCTATAGTTCCTTCCAATTTAGTTTATATCGATTCTTGAAACATAATGCGTAAAACAGATACATGAAAATACATTATGAGTTTTATGGTGGGAATTTAGCGATGCGAGGGCAGATAGGTAGCGGGTCCAATTTTATCTTGGATTACGAGCGGTCCTATAAAATCAAGGTGGCAACGTCCTTCACTGAACCATATGGAGGTACTCTTATTGGGCGATACAAATGGCGTCTCCCACTTCATAGCTTTAGTGGATCTGTGTGCATCCACGCTTTTTCTACCCTGTCATGCAGCACAGTCTCGCCCTGTCTGAATCACTTGTTCCTCCATCTCTTGAATGGAGTTAAATACACATTACTCAGGTCTTCTAGTCTATCCCAACTCAATAGCGTTCTTCATGGCCTCCTCTGAGCTTTGTAGGGTGGCATTCAAATGGAGCTATGAAAATTGTTATTGTAGGAAAACTCTACCAAAGGTAGGTACTTCTCCCAGCGGGTTGATTATCCATGACATACATCAGCATGTCTTCCATGACTTGATTTACTCTCAGAGTTCCCATCGCTTTGGGATGATAAGATATTAGCTAAGTTCAATGAGTCCCCCAGCAGTGATTACCAAACGAAACCTAGAGAATCACGGAGGTCCCTATCTAAAATGATCTTCTTAGGTATCTCATTCAAAATGGATAAACTCATTTACAAACACATGTGCCATGATAGTGACATCATAAGTGTCTCTAACGAATAAATGAGCACTCTTGGTTAACTTATCTACTATCTCAAGAATGGCATTGTCACATGAGATAATGAGCGACAACCCTACAACAAAATTCATAGAAATGACTTCCCACTTGGACATGAACATCATGTGGTTGTAGGAGCTGTCGGAAGTGATAATTGATGCGACTTTCTTATTGACACTCTAGGCATGGCGTGAAATGGACTACATTAAGCTTCATGCCTGCTCAAAAGAAGAGCTTCCTCATGTACGCATACATCTTCATCACACGGATGCGCACAATAAAAGTGCTCTATGGGCTTCCTTCCGTATGATGGCCGAATATCCCCACTTTTGGGGATGTACATCCTTCCCCAATATCTCAATAGTCCATCTACTTCCAAACTATATCCTTCATACTTTGGATCCTAGCGCCTCAGCTCACGGAGGTTTGAAGTATTTCCTCTAAATACTGTTGTCTCGTTGGAGTTGAGTCAACACATGTTCTCTCAAATTGACTTTTAACGGCTTGAGGCAAGACGGTGATCTCCTAAGGCATCTGCGACCACATTTTTATTTTCCCTTGATGTATGATATACCCAAATCGTGCTCACTCATAAACTCACTCCATCACACAGCGGCATTAAAATCTCTTTGAGTGAAGAGATGTTTAAACTTTTTATGGTTTGTTTTGAGCTCGAAGTTTCTCCCCACAAGATAGTGCCTCAAGTTGAATCTAGCATTATAACACCAGCTCTATTGTTATTGAGTTGCATATATCTTAGTGTTTCTTCAACTGTGATCCGCATAAGTTATCACTCCTCCATCTGCATTAGCATGGCCCTCAATCCTTTCCCGAGGCATTTGTGGGGCTTGTGAAGTCCTTCCATCGACACTTCATTAGAATTGGCACTAGTTATTAATCTCTTAGAACTCAAAAATGAATACACTATCATTATTACATCCATTCTTTTTGACCCCCTTAGATTCTGAAAGTGGTGATGAGTTTACAAGCTATTTTGGAGAATCTTCCACAAATCTCAAATATTATCCTACTAGCCCCATGGAAACCTCATGGGAATTGTTTAATGGCCTCCATAATGGCCTTTACCTTTTCTGGAGTGGCCAGTGCCGAAAAAATGATATGACCTAAATAATGAATTTATTTGGAAGAGGAACACTTTGACAACTTCCATACAATTTGTTCTCCTTAAGGAAAGACAACACTTACTATTAGAGTGTTCCTGTGTTCTCTTTCATTCTTAGAATGAATTAGGGATATCATCTAGAAAGACTTGTACAAAATGGTCCTAAGTACTTCCAAAATGCGTCGTTCATGGGCTCATGAATCACTGGCTAACTTTGGTCGAAATCCGAAGGTACTCTGACAAACTAAGTAATGTCAAACCCGAGTTTGAAAGGTTCCAATTTTGGGACATCGCTTCCTTAATACTTAAGCGATGATACCCTAATCCAGAAAATCAATCTTTGAGAATCTGGGTTATCCTTTCAAATACGTCCAGTCATTGTGGCATTGGGTGCCTATTTTTCCTTGGCGAGGATTCAAGTCCTGTAGTCTATACCCGATCGTGGGATCCATCCCTTCTTCTTTACAAAAATTATTGGTGCACCCAAGGTGAGACATTGGGCCTTATTATCCCTAAGTATAACAACTCCTTCAACTACATTTTGCAACTCACAAAGTTACGTCATCGATACAGGGTCTTGGAAATTGGTTCTGCACCGGGTTTAGCTCAATAGTAAATCAAGCTCCCTCTCAGAAGCTCACATTGTGCTTTCGTTTGGAAAAACATCCTTAAATTTTTCGGAAACCAGTCTTACGATCAATGGTCCCTTCCTTTCATTCTGCTTCCACTACATATAGTCCGACACCCTTGCTTCAAGCATTGCTTAACCTTCATAGTTAATTATAAAGTAGCGACACTTTTCTCCCTTACACCTGGATCTCCTCTTGGCTTCTGTCATCTACGAGCCCTTTGAAACAATCTACTAAAGCTTCGATGAGCTTCTAACCAATCATTAGAATGGTGGAGTCATATACTTCCGGAAGCGATGGCGTGGCATGCCTTCAACTGGTACTACACACACTCGGGTTTTGCTATACAATTAACCTTGGTCCTACACTTGTTTTTCCGCAAAGCCATCTGAACGTTTTGAAGTCATGATGATTGTAGGCTTCAACCTCTTTCTAATGGAAGGAATTGAAATGAAACTATCATTAAGCACCCGGAATCAAATAAATATTAAAATTGATATGATTTAGCATCCCTAATGACTCCACCACCTTGGATTGACGTTAGGATTGGCGATTATTAACCGCTGCAAAATGCGGTGGTTGCTACTTGCTTTCCCCATCGGGGCCTTTCCTTGTCTATGCGTGAATCCTAATTGTAACTTTGGGCAATCACGCTAGTAATTGGGTCCTCATCCCCAACGGGTAACACAGACACAACGCCTTGTTATGTGTCTTTATTTGAAATGAGTTCCTTCCCACGGAACCCCACTTTAGCTTATTCCACGAGATGGTGGTGGACACCATCATCATTGGCGATGAGCGAGATGTTGCACTAGCTTCCATTGCCATTGAAATTCATTCGGCTACTATCCTTGGTGTGACTCTGTTACCGTATGGATGTGGCCTTGAGCCCCCCTACGGAAAATGTCCACAGGGGCCTTCTCGAAGAATCTAGATGATCGCGGAGAATTAGACCTCATATCCATTCGGATTCATGTGTTCCTCTCACGTGGGCCATTTCCACTACTTCCTCTATCGGCGGTTTCCACATCTGCAATATAGCTCTTATCTTAGGGTTCAATCATAGATGAAGTGCATGTCATTGGTCATTATCCATATCTGAAACATATTTGACCAATTCCATAAGTAATCTCCTTATTCTTGTACAATTTTGTTTCCCTGTACTAAGGCATGGCTTACTCCTACTTTTGTTCCTCACTGGTAGGTTGGTAGATTTTTCCTTTGGAACCTCTCCTCAAAAGTTCCCAGGATCGTGTCCGGTGAATCAGGTTATTCTTTCGAGGTTACCCCACCAGTTCAAGGTGTTGTCTCTTACTGAAAAATTTATATCTTCACCTTTGATTTGGACACATAGTCGCGCCAAAGGCAAAACACCTTGTCATGCCTTCCATGCTTCCGCCGTTCAGATGCGGCCAAACAAACTATGGGAGTTTGATCTTTTGTAATTCTTGAGTGATGTCTTCAGGCAGAGGTCCTCCCCACAGATCCATTCCACTTCGATTACCCATTCCATATGGTGGGGGTTTCACTTCCATCCTATTTGGTTGTTGCCTTTAAAGTCTCTCATTTATGGCCTCCACTTGACCCGCGATTATGAAACTAGATTTAGGCGATGGTGGTGGCGGCGTTGGCGGTGTTAGGCGGTGCCTAGCGATGCTCCCTACCTTAATTCCTCAAGTCTAACCATCTGTATGATTTAACACGAATCGAACCATTGTTAGGGTGAGTTCAAGGGTGTTTCAAAGTGGTGCTACTTAAACTAGAAAGCAGTTAGGCGTAAGTTTTTTTTCTTTACTTGATGCAATAGCAGAGACATTACTCTCTTTGGGGATTGGATGGGATTAGGTTTAAGCATCTAATATTGTGAATTATCCTTTAGAAAACTATTGACACTCTGTTTCGGTGGCTATGCTAGCTTTCGCGTATACTAACTGCTATACTTGTCGATTCCTCTAGCTTACTTGCCTAATGCGCATGAAACCTCCTCCCTTGTCTAATTACAGAAGTCCTTTAAATTTTCAATTACAGCTAATTAAGGTGACCAATAATGTTGGTTGGTTATTAAGAAATTTGGCACAATCTAGGGTAAACTTAATCCTAAGTTTCAATTGCGTTAATCAACACTTTCAATTTAATCCACGAAAATTAATATTATTATTAGTATTAATTCAATTAATCACTAATTTACTTAATCCTTCAATTAATTTAATTAATTTTCTCCAAGGCACATACATGATGCGTTGGTGTTTGGTTGTTTCTTAAGGCTTAGGTAGTGGGTGGTAGGTGGGTTCAAAACCCATTTGCTTTATTACAACTAATTAAGGTGACTTCCAACCTAATGTTGGTTAGTTATTAAAGGCTAACAATCTAGGCTAAACTTAATCCTAAGTTTCAATTTCCTTAATCAACACTTTCAATTTAATCCTGAAAATTAATATTATTATTAGTATTAATTAATTAATCACTAATTTACTTAATCCTTCCAATTAATTTAATTAATTTTTCTCCAAGGCACATACATGGTGCGTTGGTGTTTGGTTGTTTCTTAAGGCTTAGGTAGTGGGTGGTCGTGGGTTCAAAACCCATTTGCTTTGACATTCACTGAGATTAGAAATTTAATTTAATTATTAAAATTAAAATTAATTATTCAAAACACAATTAAAGTAATTTAAAATAAAATCAAATAAGTAAAAATAATAAAATAAAAATAAAATAAATAATATAAAAAAATATCTATCGTCTGGCAGTGGGTCCTCGCATGAGGCCCACATGCCCCCTCCTCCCCGATGCTCATCCCATAACCCTAATCTCCTTCATCTTATCTCTTCGAACCCTACCCTCTCTTCCATTTCATTTCGTTGTTTTTTTTTGTCAGAAGCTCAAGGTGAAGGATGAGGCTGGCCATGGCCATCTCTCTGCTCCTCCTTCCTGGTTCTTGCCCTGAGTTCATGTGCGTAGTGCATGGCTTGGTGCGCTGGGCTGTGGTGTTTTCTTGTAATTGGGTTTTGAGAGTGATAGGCCTTGTATTTTTGTTATGCCAGGCATGGTTTTGTGGCCTTGGCTTTGCGTAATTTTCTTTGTTTTTGTTTCTAGCATGCCATAAGTTCCATATGATGAAAAATGAGTGCATCTCCAGACGGAACTTAGGTGTTTTTAGGGTTCAGGGACCTTTTGTTTTTGTTTATATCTTTAAGTTATTTTCTGCATTATCTAGGAGTTGGGCTTGCGCCTATGTAACAACCCAATCGACTGCAAAAAAAATTTATTCCGACCGACTAAGATTTGGGTTACCCAGTTTCCCTTTTCCCGTTCATCGTAGGATTTGGGTATTTGTCACCGAAAATTATGACTACTGTGGCTTCCCTGGAGAAACTTATCACTGTCGGTTTCGATTTGCAAAATCTAAGTGTATTTGGGCCTGGTTTGAATCCCTCCTATATATATATATTATAGGGTTTTACGGAGTTGATCATGTAAATTCAAGCAGTTTGTCCTTCGGTTTTTTTTTAATCAATTCATGTGGTTTTCAAGGGTTTGGTTATTGTCTGTTATTTGTGCAAAATCTGTACTATAATCATGGTGGGAGAAGGCTCCTTAGTTTCCCAGCTCCCATGAGGAGGCATTCGATTCCCAGCTCCCATGAAACAGACGACAAGGGTTGGACTTCTCTTCATATAGAAGCTCGTAGAGGTAATTTAAAGCCGGTGAGACAGCTTCTCAATATGGGTGCAGATGTGAATGTGCCTGTGTTTGGTCCAAAGTCGCTTAGGGCCAATCCTCTACACCTCACTGCTACTGGTGGGCATTGAATTTTTATTTTATTTTTATAAATGTCTTTTTTTTCTAAGGCGCTAGGGTTTGTGTATTGTGTAGACTTGCTATTTTTGTTTATGTTGGATTATATATCTCTTTTCAATAGGAATCTCTTCGTCGAATGCTACAGTGGTAGCAGCACCATCACCCTCTACGGATCGAACGATCTTCAACTTCAAAACATTGGAAGCATTTCTGGGCCTCTTTATTGAAATTGGCCTCGAAATGGAGAAAGGAGAGCCGTGAATTCCAGAATATGGGGTGGCAATTCCACTGTGCTGACGAAATACTGAAGAAGAAAGTGGAGAAAAAGGGTTCTGCTTTAGATTTAGAGTAGCCATCATTGCAACTGCCATGGCTTCCATCGAGATCTAAAATGGAGGGAAGTGTAAAGGTGGTTCAGACCATTTGGTGTGTTGTGCAACGCAGAAGCCCCCCCTGTGGGTTCCTCCTCCATGTGGCTTGGCGCTGGGATTTGTGCGCTAGCTCTATGCTTGGGTGCTTTGATTCGCGTGTTGGCTTGATGTTGGGTTGTTGTGGCATGCCGAAAGGTATCGGCTTCACACTAGTGCTTGGATTCCATGTTTTTCATTAGTTGGAGAAGGAGAAAATTAAATGTATTCTTTACAAAAATCTCGTTACAGTTTTCTTCACATTTGAAGAGATACAAAATAACACAAATTTTAACAAGACATTTCGCCCCTCGGACTCCAACTAGTACATTTTGATATTTTTGTATTGTATATCTGACCTTTAGCTTTCCATGACTATGAAGGTTGTAATGTACAATTTAGAGGGGGAATACCACAGTAGAAATTTTTTGCCTGTAGGTCAAAATGTTGCCAAGATTGTATTTTCGGTTTTTGTGATTTATGCAACTTTGGTTGGGGTTTGGTCATATGTAAGTATGAAGAATAGGGTTTCTACCCACATAATCCATGTATTAATGTGTGCATTGGTTTTCTTGAAGGATATGATTTTGATATGTGAGGCAAAGGATAGTTCTTTTATCAAAAGAACAGGGATTGTACATAGTTGGGATGTTGCTTTTTATATTTTCAATTTCTTCCGGGGTATTATTATTTTTACTCTAATTGTCTTGATTGGAACAGGTTGGTCCTTATTGAAGACTTATCTTCAAGAAAAGGACAAGAGGTCGTTGATGCTTATCATCCCCCTACAAGTTGTTGCTAAAATTATTGCAGCCATGCTTGGCATGTTCGGACCATCTGCAAAAGACCGGTTTGAATGGAAGCAATTGTTTCTTCTTATTGATATCATTTTTTTTTTGTGGCATTGTTCTTTTCCTATTTCTTGGTCAATAAAGTATTTGAAAGAAGAAAATCAGACAGATGGTACGGCAGTAGCAGTTTTAATAAAGATGACCTTGTTCAGGAACTTATTATATTGTGGTGATTTGTTATGTCTACTTTACTCGAGTATTTGTTTTTGTTTTTTTTTATGACAGGAATATCGTTTAGGTATATGTGAAAGATTGATTTGACCAAAGAATGTGCAACTCTCGCATTTTACATTTTCACGGGATATAAGTTCAGGCCTATTATGCTCAATCATTCCTTGATGATTGAGGAGGAGGAAGTTGAAGCTCATACATTAAATATGGGTAATAGTTCTTAGGTTTCTTCTGGGTAGTATTCATAGGTTTTATGGGTTGTAAATAAGGTTGTAGCTTAGGGGGGGGGTCTAGGAGAACAAATTATACATTTATGTGGGTGTTCAAGCCCAAGTTTCAGTTTTTGAAACCGGGCTCTGATACCATGTGTAGAAACCTAATTTATTTAATTCCAAAATTTCATACAATTAAACATATAATTCCTTTCAATTAGCATAAATAATTCATTCACCAGCATATAAGCATAAATATTCTGCAGAAATTAAAATCTATCTACAGCATGAAAATAACTCAGTAATTCATAATAAAATACTTGCTTCTGATGCTAATTCCCATCGATATGGCTGTCCTTTCCCTGTTTCCTTTCCTAGCCTGATGCACTGGCCAACTCTTCCCAAACCGACTAACCTCCCATCTAGCTAGGAACAATCTGTCCGGCTCCCTAGCTCCAGGAAACCGAAAGGAATCCTGGCCCCCGTGCCCAAAACCACCCAGCAACTTGTTGCCCCCTGAAATAATTTCCCAAAACAACAGAACCCAACAACAGAACCAGAAAATCTAAAATGACCAGAACTACAGTCTCCTCCCCCTGATTCTTCCTTCCCCCTCCTCACATAATGCCTTCCTGTCCGCCTCTTTGCCCATCATATCCTCACCTTCATCGACTCTCTTCCCCCTCATTAATTTCCTTATCCCTCCTTTATTACCTTATCCCCTTCATTAATGTCTTATCCCTATATTTAATATCTTATCCCTATATTTAATGTTTCTCCCCCCCCCCCTGCATACGTAAGTCTTTAATACATTAAATTA
>SNQJ01S0028187.1:0-19606 GCA_010110895.2 Picea sitchensis | reverse complement strand
TGTATAAAAATGGAATACCACAGTTCAATGGACAAAAGTATGCATTTTGGAGCATAAGGATGAAAACATATATACAGGCACAGGGATTTGAAATTTGGCAATCAATTGTAGATGGATACAAAACACCAACAATTCTGCCAACAAATGAAAAAGCAGTGAAACTTGGTAAGAATAATTCCAAAGCCAAAAATCCACTTTTGAATGGTCTTAGTGAAACAATATTCAACAAAGTTGCACATTGTAAATTTACTAAAGAGATTTGGGACAAACTTCAAAATATTTATGAATGAGATTCAAAAGTCAAAGGCACAAAGCTTCAAACTTACAGAGGTCAGTTCGAACAACTTAACCTGAAGGAAGATGAGAATATTGCAGCTTACTTTTTACAAGTTAATGAAATAGTAAATGCAATCATAGGATTGGGAGAAGAAATCAAAGAATCTGTAATTGTTCAAAAAGTACTAAGATCTCTTCCTATGAGATTTGACCCTAAGATATCAACACTACAAGAAATATCAGATCTAAACTCAATAAGAATGGACAAAATACATGGAATATTCACAGCATATGAAATTCAAATTGAACAAGAAAATCCAGATATAAAAGAAGAAGCCTTCAAAGCATCCAAAAATTCAAAGCAAAAGGGAAGGAAAAAATAAGAACATAACAGCAGCAGTGATGTCTCCGAATATGATGAAGAAGTAGCCAACCTTGTCAAAAGACTAAACAAGGGAACTGAGTAGGTATAGAGGTAAGGTTCCTTTAATTTGTTTTAATTGTGGTGGTATTGGTCATTTTGCTAACAAGTGTCCTTATAAGAAAAAGAGAAATGATGAAGTTTACTCAAAAGGAAAACAAAAATATAAAGGCAAAAGAACCACAAAGAAAGTTTTCAAGAAAATATTATGCACCAAAGAAGACATCCCATCATTAGATTAAGATGAAGTTAGTGACAGTGAGACAGAAAGAGTTATATTCATGATAGTAGAAGACTCTAATAAATAAGACTCCGAAGAAGAATATGAAGAAGACAAAGAAGAATATGAGGAATTTGAAGAAGAAATTGAAGAGGTAGAAGTTGACTACCAAGAGGAATTAATGTGTGCCATAGAAGTTATCAGAAGATAAAAGAAGAAAAACAAGAAACTACAAGCAGAACTAGACAAGAAAGAAGACACTCAAGAACTAGAACAAATGATCACAAATTTGAAGGTTCAAATAGAAGAAGATAAAATAATTGAAGAAGCACTCAAAGAACAGCTAGAAGGAAAAGACAAGATCATTGGAAATTTGGAAGCAAAGATTGTCACATTAAGAAAGGATCTTCAAAAGAAAAATTTGCAGAACAACTCAAAAGTTTTGGATGAAATTATCAACAGTCAAAAATATCATCATGACAAGTCCGAACTTGGATACAATCAGACAAAAAAAGGATCAAGCTCCAAAAAAACAGAGAAAGAAACATATCCAAAGAGATATGCAAACAAAATCAAGGGGTATATGAAGATATACAAGGAATATTACAGGGACACTCCTCCACCGAGAAGATTCATATTTCATAATAAAAAACCGACATATAGGCCTCAAGAAGAAGAATAATTTATAAGAGTACCTCATTTAAGAAGATATTCAACTCCCGGGTATCAAACTATATTTTTTGGTTTATGTTATGCACGTAATAATTTTGGACATAAAGATGTGAATTGTAGAGATAATAACAGGAACACAAACAAATTTGAAATTCATACAGAAAGGGGTTATCCAAGAAGGCCTAGTGAAACACAAAGAAGAAGTTACAACAGGTTTGAATCTTTGAGCACTAAAGTGGAGTGTTAAATATGTAGCAATTTTGGACACATTGCCAAAGATTGCAGAATCACAATCTCTCCTAGAGAAATGTAATAGAATAACAACATCCACAGACAGGAACCTCAGAAAAGAACATGGATAAGAAATCAGGATCAATATAGCAATGAAGAGTGCACACTCGCTCTACAATATAAGCAAAAGAAACGTGGTTGGTATGTTGACAGTGGCTGTTCAAAACACATGATAGGTGATAGAAACAAGTTTCTTACATTACGTAAGGAAAGAGATGGATCAGTCTCCTTCATAAATGATGATTCAACTAAAATCATTGGAAAAGGCACAGTCATATTTGGGAACAAGAATACCAAGGTAGAAAATGTTCTACTAGTATAAGATATGAAACATAATCTTCTAAGTGTGAGTCAAATCTGTGACCAAGGTCATAAACTTACTTTCGATTCACAAAAGTGCAAGATAAGAAAAGAAGTTTCAGGAAAATTGATTGCTACAGCTACGAGAACTTCAAGCAACATATATGTATTAAGTGAAATTGGAAATGAAAGTTGACTATGGAATAGAAGAATGGGTCACATACATTTCGATAACCTTCTCAAATTTAGCAGAAGAGAAGAATTCAAAGAAATTCCCCGGATCACGAAACCAACCAACACTTTATGCAAGGATTGTCAAAAAAGAAAGCAAACAAAGACCAAGTTCAAATCAAAGGAATATTCAATGATAAGACCATTGGAAATTGTGCATATTGATATAGTTGGACCAACTACAACAAAGGGTTTAAAAGGTGAGAAATAATTTATGTTTTTAGTTGATGATTATACAAGAATGATTGTAGTTTTATTTCTCAAGAATAAGTCAGAAGCTTTTGAAAACTTCAAGATCTACAAGGAAATGGTTGGAAATGAATTGGATTCAAAAATTAAATTTTTGAGATTTTATAATGGAGGAGAGTTCACTTCAAATCAATTTATGGACTACTGCAATAATCAGGGAATAAAAAGGCAATTATCTATTTCTAGGAGACCTCAACAGAATGGAGTTGTTGAAAGAAAGAACAAGACAATACAAGAAATGGCTCAAACAATGCAAATGGATTCCAAATTGATAGATATATTTTGGAAATAGGATATGCATACAACAATTCACATTTAAAACAGAGTAATGCTTAGAAACAACAATGAAAAAACTCCCTACATGCTATGGAAAGGAAGACCAACAAATGTGAAGCACTTCAGAGTTTTTGGAAGCAAATGCTACATCAAAAGAGAAGATGGAAAAATGGGAAAGTTTGACTCTCGTGTGGACAAAGGAGTACTTGTTGGTTACTCAAGTACAAGGAAAGAATACAAGTGTTACAATATGAGATTGAGAAAATTTGTAGAAAGCATCAACGTAACAATTGATGAAAGAGGCAGACCAGAATCAAAGGAAGAAGAAAGTGAATCAATGAAACAACTTTCTGAAGAAGAAGCAAAAGATGAAAAGGAATTAGAAGAGGAAGATGAAGAGAATCTGACAGAAGTAGAAGAGCAAGTTCAACAAGTGCCTCCAAAGAAACCTAGCAGATGAATACAAAAGAATCATCCTTTAGATCAGATTATCGAAAACAAAGACGCAAGAGTTGAGTCTAGAAGAAGAATTCGTTCAACAGAACAAACACACCTAGCACTCACATCTAGGATTGAACCAACCTATTTTGATGTGGCCAACAAGGATGAATTTTGGAACAAGGCCATGGATGAAGAATTGGATCAAATAGAGAAAAATGACACTTGGGAATTGGTTCCAAGACCAAAGGATAAGAATGCAATCGACACAAAGTGGGTATACAAGAATAAATTGAACGAATATGCACAGGTTACAAAGAAAAAATCTAGATTAGTATGTAAAAGATATGCACAGGTTGAAGGAATTGACTTTGAAGAGAAATTTTCCCTAGTTTTTTTTTTTTTAATTGTACTGGGGGAATCAACAACTAGCGGTTCTCATACTTTCATGACACAGGGTCGATTCCCATCGGCTACCACTATAACCCCAGGTGCAACCACCCATCCCGTAAGAATGGTGCACGAGTAAATCCAGTTGAGAATTGAACATGAGACTTCATTTTACAAATTTCCTTCCATTTACACGGCACTTGCCAATCCGTCTACACCCGTGCAGGCATAAATTTTCCCCAGTTGCTAGAATGGCAGCAATCCGATTTATTTTAGCTTATGCATGCTCCAAAAATTTTAAAGTGTATCAGATCGACATAAAATCATCTTTTCTGAATGGGGAACTTGAAGAATAAGTCTACATTGAACAACCAAAAGGATTTCAGTTGTCAGAGAATGCAGACTATGTGTGCAAATTAAAGAAGGCCTTGTATGATCTAAAACAGGCTCCTAGAGCATGGTACTCTAGACTGGATAAATATCCAAAGAAAGTAGAGTTCATAAATGGAAGTGCAGACAACAGCCTCTACATCAAGGTAAGTCAAGGTAATATTTTATTAATTGAAGTTTATGTTAATGATATTATTTTTGGTAGTGATGATGTCAAGTTAAGCCATAAATTTGCAAAGGATATGGAGAATAAATTTGAAATGTCATTACTTGGAGAACTATCATTCTTTATGGGACTTCAGATACGTCAAAACAACCAAGGCTTTTTTATTTCTCAAACCAAGTATATCAAAGAAATTCTAAAGAGGTTCAAAATGGAAGATTGCAAACCAGTTATCACTCCCATGCAAACCAATTGCAAGTTAATAAAATATGATGATTCAATGTCTACAAATTAGAGGCAATACAGGTCAATGATTGACATCATACTATATGTGACAACATCCAGACCAAATGTAATGCAGGAAGTTGGACATGTGGCACAATTTCAAGCAACACCAAAGGAATCACATGTATTAGTAGTGAAGAGAATTTTTAGATATCTCAAAGGAACAAAAGAGTTTGGATTATGGTATCCAAAAGGAAAGGATCTATATCGTATTGCCTACACAGATGCAGATTGAGTAGGTTGTATTGATGACCAACGAATCACTAGTGAAACAGAGTTCTACTTGGGTGAGTGTTTAGTATCATGGCTGAGGAAGAAACAATCATCATTATATCATAGAGATGCAGAGGACAGAGGCATGGTTCTAGGGGGAGCATGAGTGATATGACTTCAGTATTGCATGAAATTATTTCAGTATTTCATCAGAGTGTTGACATCAATGCCAAAGGGGGAGACTGTTGATTAAGGTTAGTTGTCATTGATGTCAAACCTTGAAGAAAGTTCGGTAGTGAATTTCAGTAGCACAAATGTTTGGGTAATTAACCCAAGGTTTTTTCATGTATAATGTTATGATTTTTAATATATTTTAAGGTAATAATATTCTATATGGATAGTACATGTCATTCCATTTCTCGTGGTATGTGGAACGTCACATAACTCCTCACGGTTTGAGATTTATGGCCTTACAAAGTTGGAGGAACCTCATATGTTGGCTTGAAGCCCCAAAAGGTCAAAGAAGTCAAAGAGCTTGCAAAGAAAAAATTATTATTTAAATGGTAAAGTAAAGTGACAGAGTCAAGAATGACTATTTAAATAATAAAGTGAAGTTACAAAATCAAAGAAGATTATTTAAATGATAAAGTGAGGTGACAAAATCAAGGAGGAATATTTAAATGATAAAGTAAAGGAGAACTTTCTAATTATGAAAAGTGGTTAACCCTAAAAATGAAGAAAATAGGTTAAGTGACCTAGAAGATGTTATTTGGAGAGTATAAATAAGGGGCAAGGCTCTCTCATTTTATATCACACTTGAGCATATTGAATATCTATAGGTGATTGAGGTAACCAAAAGATATCTAAGTCGAATTTCAGAGGTAAGGTGAAGAAAATAAGGCCAAAATTCAAGGGAGGATAAATTATTTTGATGATGCTTTCTAAGGTATGTTATTTACAGGTTATCTCACCATTTTCGCAATAACTTTTTTCTAGAATGATTTAGACTATGAAATTGATAGGAGATTGAGGCAACATATCCAAGTATCTGTGGTAAAAAATTAAGCTTGTGGGTTGTTGTATTTTTGTAGTTACACTCCGTGGAAAATAAGGTTTGTGGCTAGTCCTGAAACTAGTCTAAAAAATGTGTTTCGGGTAAAAATGTCATAACTTCTTCATAACAGATCCAAATTTAGTAAGACCAAATGCATTGGTTATATTATAGAATATAGTATTCTGTGTAACTTTTGTAGATCCATTCAACAAATATTCCATGTGGGGCACACTCTACAATGTCGCTCTCTAGAATAATCCATAATTCAGCAAGGTATGCCATTTTTTCTATAACTTATTTTCTGAGAGGTTCGAAGTAGTGACACCTAGAGAAATTGCATAAAACAAATTGAAGAACATTGTGTACTATTTTCAAATCTTTATTCATTACAGGTACACAGTTATGATTTTTTCAAGTTGTGGTTATTGACTAATCCCAAACTAGTCATGTGAGACTAAAGAAAAGTTTGATGAAAATGCTAGTTTCTTGTTGTGATAGTTAAGGAAGGTTTGCAGGTATGTGACCATATACATCAGGTATATTACAGAGTTAGAAATCATATTTGGATGATGAAATTGATGAAGTATTTTGGTTAAGGTACATTTTGGGTACATGGTTGAGACAAGTAGTTGATGATTTGACACATACATGAGGTGTATAGTTGATTATGTTGGTACATATTGATGAGTCATAGTTGATGAGTAGTTGACACATGATTGGTACATACTTGGTACATGGTTTGATGCACTTGTTTATGGTACAAGTTGATTACAGGGTGTTAGGTACAGTTTGGTGCATGGTTGATGCACTTGTTTATGGTACAGGTTGATTACAGGTTGTTAGGTACAGGTTGGTGCATGGTTGATACACTTGTCTGTGATACAAGTTGATTACAAGTTGAGGTACAGGTTGATGCATGGTTGATGCATGGTTAAGTTTTATTGGTACATGTTTACAACGATATATATCTGAGTGATAGTGTGAAAAGTGTCAGTGTTTCATGGAAACCTGCACATGAGATCTAGCTAAAGCATACACAAACAAACATGGTTGAGACAAGTAGTTGATGATTTGACACATACATGAGGTGTATAGCTGATTATGTTGGTACATATTGATGAGTCATAGTTGATGAGTAGTTGACATGATTGGTACATACTTGGTACATGGTTTGATGCACTTGTTTATGGTACAAGTTGATTAAGGCTGTGGTGTTAGGTACAGTTTGGTGCATGGTTGATGACCCTAGTTTTATGGTACGTGCTGATTACGTGCCGTTGGGGTACGTGTTGGTGCATGGTTGATACACTTGTCCGTGATAAGTTGATTACAAGTTGAGGTAATGTGTTGATGCATGGCTGATGCATGGTTAAGTTTTATTGGTACATGTTTACAACTTATATATATCCGAAAGTGATAGTGTGAAAAGTGTCGTTTCATTGAAACCTGCACATTAGATCTAGCTAAAGCATACACACAAAACAAATCTTATCAAGAAAAAGAAGAGAGATACACAATGAATAATGAGAATCAATGCATTATGATTTCATCAATGAGTGAGTGATCTTCACCATATAGGCAATGACATCCCTCTAATTAGGGAATGCATGCATAATAGTTATGGCCCAATATTAGAAAGTCTAATATAGAACTAGCCGGCTAACTCCCACTGAACTAGTGTGATGAACATCACTATGGAGTAAAAAATAAGTCCCAACTACTAGGCCATTTTAGGTACCCATGTACAATGAAACTACGAACAATGAATAAAACAGGAAAGAGGAAAAACCACGTGGAACCAAAAGATAATGTGTATCAAAAGAAGAAAATGGCAATTGTTAGGCAACTATGTTCTTCAATTTAAGATGATCCCAAGAAAAGTCTCCGAACTTCCACTCCACCGGAAGTATTCGTGGAAGATGTAGAAATATTTATGGATCTGATGGAAGTCCTTTGGTAACCTCTCTAGCCTTGTATCTCTTGATCCCGTGGACCCATCAGCACCTGCAAATATTCATTTCAGGAAGGAACTGCATTCCAAGTCTGTTCTATAGGAGTGGAGTCATACCCTTTTGCATGTTTTCTTTCCATAATGGATTTCCACAACCCTATTGTAGTTATGTTGATAAGTATATTGAACCATATAACAATGGCTGGGGATTGGGTGTGTCTTCTGAAGCTGAAATTACATGATAAGGCTCCTCATGATGAGATCGATTCATCCTCGGATCCAATGGATTCCCTACAAGGTTACCTACTTCCCTAAGTGTGGTTTGTGCCTTCTTGAGAATCTACTGAAGCTTCGACGCTATTTCTTATTTGGATGTACTACCGCTTATTTCCATGTACAAAACTGAGTGTATGGAATCATCTCCCATGTCCGGAACCCATGGAAGAACAAGATTATATACATACAGTAATCGAGGTGCATGCAAAGTACTCCTTATGTTTAAGTAGAATAGAGGATTCATTGTCATAAAACTTAGTGAATTTATACAACATTGAATTTTGATCCACCTCACTAATTGCAATGATGGAATTCTCACGCATGTCAATTACTGAACCGAATCATGTAAATTCAACCTTTTTTCCTTTCTAAGTGATATGATAAACCGAGAACAGATTCATATAAATCTTTGGAACATAAACATTCCCAAAACTTACATTGTGGAATTCCACTCTCCCTTATCCTACTAATGCTACTAGAGTATCATCCCCCATGAGAATAGGGGGTCTTGGAGCATACAGACTCAAAGAAGAGAAAACTTCCTTTTTCACTGCCATATGATGTGATGCATCGGAATCTATAATCCATGAATCGATGAGGAATTAATTGCAACAATAGAATGATGATTACCTTTTTTAAGAGCAAGATATTCTTACTTCTACTTCTTGACTCTCCTCGAATGAAGTTTCCAAGGTTTTTCACCTGGCGCATATGCCATAAGATCTATATGTTTCTTCATGCATGTGGATTCTTCATGATTTCGTTTATTGCAATAAGTTCACTTCTTTCCCTCCTTCCCTGCCTGTTTGGATGATCCTTTCCATCATGCATGGTGAGGGAATTTGCTTTGGGATCTTTCATGAGGCCCATCTATATAATTTTTGTCTTGTCCTGTGTAAGAGACTCAATGAAATCACCAATGAGGCATTTTCCACCTAGTTCCAAAAATACATCCGCAAATTGGAAATTGGAGACATATACAACGCGATATGGTCCTAGCTTGCCAAGATTGTTAGAATAAGTTGTTTCTTCTGTGTAGAGTTGTCAATACCACATTCACCCAAGCTGAAAATCAAATTTAAATTAGTAAAGAAATATTGTATTTTATCAAAACTTTTAGGGTCTAAGGTATTGAACTCTACCTTAAGCATATGACCCCGCATCTCATCCTCGCTTTTACAAATAGTCCTTCTATGGTGGTCCATATCTCATTTGGAGTCTTGCATGCAACAACATGAAACCATAAATCAATGGAGATTAACCCAAGAAGAAGTCATGTGGCCTCATCCTTACGGGTTGCCCATCTCATCTTCTCAATAACTAATGTAGGTTCTGTTTCTGTCACCATCATCAAATTATACACCTTTCCTTTGAGTTGAATTTGCCTTGGGATTCCAATCAAAATAATTGTATGGTGTGAGGATTACCATCAAGTTTGATTGTATAGTAGTTTTCCTATCCATATCTCCCACTATTTCTAAGAACACCTAAAAATTTACTCTCAATATGTAAGTGAAAAATTAAGAAATCACGGCAGAAACGACACTTTAAGTGAAAACTCGTATAAGTTTCAGGAGATGATATTCTGACATACTTTCAGAGAAAACAGTGAGGAATATCTCCAAAAGAAAACCCACTACGTATCGGCTCCATTTACTCTTCACGCAAGTCGCTTTCAAAACTTAATATTTTGGGAGCAATCACTATAGAAAGGTATGACCAAAGATCTGTGATATTATCATGAGGTTGGTCTCACATCTTAATTTATGATGCAGGAGCATCTCTCCACGCCAGCCAGCCAGCCACATCGATTGTGTGCATTCAAAGCTGAAGAGAGCCGCAGTCTTCGTCTTCCATTTTGAATTTGATTGTAATTTAATGTCTTAGGCTGCTGAGCCATGAATGCCATGCCTTTGCGCGGGCATTAGATAGGATCGACCTTATTGTAGATTGGCTGAGATATAGGTCCGACTGACTAGATGTTTCATTAATTGTAAATTAATTAGAGTAGGTAACTCCTGGAGGGTGCTTAAGAGCTTAAGGTAAAAGAGATAAAGAGATCTCATTTTTGAGATACGAAGAGGATGGGTAGAGAATGCATGTAGAGTCGTAGGGATATTCTGAACAACTTGTAAATTATACGTGCATTTGCCATTATTAATACAGTATAGTTTTCTCCTCGCACTACCATATTATATGCATGTCTCAGATGTGTGTGTTTATTATATACGCGATCGTTATCAAGTATCATGTATTTGCAGGAGTTGGTTTGATTCTCTCGTGTCGAGAGGTCTTTGAGGGTCTGGCGCCAGAGGGCATGACAGAGTGCTGAGACTCGGTCCCGCAATGTGGAGGCACTTCTGAACCTCAAGGAGTCGTATTAAAGACGTCAGAGCAATAACTCGAATCATCAATTCATACGTATGAGGATCTCAGGGTTACCGAACACCCTCAATAGTCAAGGCGTTGTACCAGGGTAATCGCTAGGATTTAACTTTACCGAGTTCGTGAAGAGCTCTTACCAAGAGGGTATCGAAGGCGATGGAAGTGCTGCAGAGGAAAGAGCTCATGAGAGTTCGTGAAAGACCGTGAATCGATTCGAGGAGCTCCACCGAGGACGCCGAGCAGAAAGGGAGTGCATAGAGATAGCGAGATTGTTGGGGACTCAAGGCTGCAGATATCTCTAAGGGCTGGAGAGAGAGAGCTGCCAGATAATCAGGAGGGAAGAACTCTTTGAGTTCTCGGGTTACAGCGTAGTCCACCGAGGGACTCCGGTTTTGGGTTGTCAATACCTGTAAAGCATCTCCAAAGATAGGGTTGCTTGGAGCAAGGAGCCGAAGGCATCCATATTCTCCATTAGAGGGAGAAGGAGGACAAAATTCTCCAAGGGGTCTGAGTATTCACCGAATCTCAGATGATAGCTTTGGCGCCAGCAAAGACTCAGGAGTGCAGGAGCCAAAGCGGATCCCGCGGTGGAGGATTCAAAGAGCGTAATCTCTCCGAAGGGATAGCGCTTACACGACAAAGCGCAGACATACATCGTTGAGGGTTCGCGAGGAGAAGAAACGCAAAGGTCAAAGCCTTTGGGAACATGAAGAAGAAACCGTATGAGCCCGTGAGGAGCGCATGTGGCGGTTAGTCGATACCGCTTGATCTCAAGAAGAAATCCTGCCATCCGTCAGATCGGCAGAAGTAGCGCACTCCGCTTAACCTCAAGAGGAGGAGCTTATGGGAGAAGGGATCTCGAAGCCATCCGACTTATTCGCATCGATTTACGCATCGGATCGCAAGAGTTGTACGTATTTAATAGTCCGGATATCGGCCTTCGGGAATTCGATTCTCGAGGTCACAAAATACGACAACAAGAAGTCGCTAAACTCAGGGGATCCGGACCGTCCGGTCAAGTGTGAGCGGACACGCATAGATCCCTGGTCGGGTTTCGGACGCTCATGCCCTAAAGGAAAGAGTTCAACCCCTTTGAAATCCCGAATCGCGATTCGACCCATCAGGAGTCGCTGATCTGAGACAGGGACACGCGGCGAAAGATCCTGAGGAGAGCTCTGGTTTGGCGTGGTCGACCTTTGTGATTCGTGAGGCATGGAACTCCCCAACCGCGGAAACTCCGGATAACGAGGGAGACAGTGTCGGTGCGTGGTGGTCTCCTACGGGAAGCGCATTATCGGCACGGGTTCCTGCTCGAAATGGCGAGGTAAGAGTTTTTGTCCCGTGAAATCCCGAGTTGAGATTTCCCGATAGCACGTGTGTGTGACAGGTGTCAAGGGTTAGACCTCCCATGGATGTTGGCAGGTGGCATCGGGATTTCGTCATTCGGGGTTTGGTAATGCAAGAGTTTTGTGATCAATGAAATCGCGATCCCGCGATCCACGATCACACGAGCAAAAGGTGACGCGTAAGGGGACCCTCGAGAGCGAAAGTGGAGTGAATGTGCGGTACCGAGTTCCGGTTCGGGTTTTGTGTTGTAGGAGACGCCGACACCACAACCTCCGATTTCCTGACATAGAAATCCTCAAAGGTGGAAGCATTGACCCGCTGGACCAGTTCTGGTTATGAGTTACATGTGATCGCTGTTACGTAATTCGCGAGATCGCTAATTCCGGATGATTCAAAGGGGAATCACCGGCGAGAGTAATCGCGGGTAGTGGACTCCCCTAGGGAGTGGAAGAGAGCTGACTCTTCGGGCCCGTGAGAAAAAGAAGAACTCCGGCGAGCAGGGAGGAACCGTGAGGGTGGTCTTCCATTGCGTCAAGTGGTATCAGATAAGCTGAAAATCTGCTCCGTGATATTGCCATTGCAGGAAAGTTTCGGCAGCTTACTGCAGTTGCCGAGACTGGAGCACTCTGGCCCACCAAGCCGCTGCATCAGAGTGGATTTCATCCCATATTGCGTGAAGCGTTACGTGCTGCCGAGAACTCTGTGGGGACTTGCTTGTTGGAGGTAGCAGTCCGTAGACAGCCATTTGGAGACTGTGAGAAGATAAAGCCGAGCACTCAGGATTGCTAGAGTGACAACAGCAGATCTGTCAGGGAGACGTGTAGACACAAATAAAATGGCTATTGAGGGCCATAGGAAGAAAAGCAAGGCGTAAATCTGGTCAACGGGATGAAGAAGAGACTCCGAAGCTCTAAGCAAATAAAGCAGACATGTGAGAAGATGGAACTGCTGGATGCAAGCAGATAGGAGACGACCGGCATAATCTGCCAATGGAGAAAGGCAAAAAGCTTAAAAATGGCCGCCAAGCACCGGGATGGTCATAAGACGAAATGCTGAAGAGATGGTCGAGGTAAGGCCGAACTCCTCGGCCGTGGCAAAGACATGTTTTGTTACTGTTGGCCAGAGACATGGAAAAGTCTCGATGGTGGCGAGGATTGGGATAAGTTGGAATCACCGATGAGCCAAATAATCACGTTGGGCGTAGTGCTGAAGAAATTCCAGCTTGCCGAGGGCAACGAATTGTAATCGCTGAGATCTCGCTGACCGCCGCGGAGGCGCCTGCAGAATTTCAAATTCGCTGCCATGCATGAAAGGAGATCGTGAAGATCTCAAAGACCTCAAGAGGCGCAGCACTAAGTCAGCCTGGAGGGGCGAGATGAAAACTGACTGCCCGAGAGCCCTTGGACCTCAAAGGAGAGTTCACCAAAGAAAGGTTGGCCGATGAAGATGGCATCGATGGATCTCAAAATCTGCAAGGAAGGCAGCGGGAGCATTCCACATGGAGGGAATGAGAAAGTGAGCTCAGGATTTGGTGGAGATCAGCAGGTGCAAATGACTACCGTGAGATTTGAGGCCAAATAATGATTGGGAGTTTCAACATTCCTACCATCCGCCCGTGAGGAGGTAGCAATTTCGTTGTACATGCAAAGAATAACAGAAAGGTACTACGCTTGGAGATGACCGCTGAAGCGTAAGAGTTAGAGCGTATCCGACCTCTAAGAAGATGCAAAGAAGAATGAGTGTTCTGAGGGAAAGCTCAAAAAATTCAGCCAAGTCGAGGAGTCAGAAAGAATCAAGTTGACAAAGAAAAGCTCAAGGTGATAAAGGAGGAAGATGACATTCCGAGGAATGGTCGATTTTCAAGCATCAAGCCGAAACACAAAGAACAGGAGATTGCGTGGAGTAGAAGGAGAGAGCCAGCATCTCCGAGGAATGTCTCAACACGCCAAGGAAATGAGCAAGCCGCAACACCGAGAGCCAGCGTTGTAAGATGCCGAGGAGTAGGTAGATGGATTTATTTCTCCATGGGAGAAGGAGCTGGAAATGCTGGAGGATTGGTTGAACAATCCAAAGCCGCCAGCGACCCTCACGTAAATTGAGCCGTCAAGAGGATGACCCAACACAGATAGCCGAGAAGAAACCGCTAACCGAGATTGCAGGAGAGTGGCGATTGAGGACCACAGATGAAGATGAAAAGATGGCATGGGAGACCGCGATGATCTTCCCAATGGCCAAAATCTTTTACAGCTGAGGAGACCGCAGTCGGAGTCACCGTGAGCAAACCGGACCGAGAGGTAGAGGACATCAGAAGTCTGATGTTGAGATTAGCGCAAGCTACCAGCGAAGAGAAGCCGGGTAGAGAAAAGGCACCACCAGCTATCGGGCCGAAGCAAAGCAGCTAAGCAGAGCGGGAGTGCCATGAAAAGCCCCAACCACTTTGGGACCCGTGATTCCAACAACTATTGTGGGGAAGCTCATGAGCGGAGCTCATGATTTTTGCACCGTGGAGTATGATGCGTGAGCATCTCTCCATGCCAATCGGGCCACCACTGGCCACAAGACTGCGGCAGGGCCGGAAAGGGAGGCGAACCTCATTTGGAATTTGTATTGAATGTAATTTAATGTGCTTAGCCGCTGGAGAGCCATGAATGCCATGCCTTTGTGCATGCTGTAGATAGGATCGGCCTTTATTGTAGATTGGCCGAGATCTAGGTCCGATTCTGGAATAGACAACCCATTCAATATAAATTTAATGTAATTGAATAGAGTAAGTATACCTGTAGGGAAGCGCTCGATGAGCACCTAAGGTAAAAGAGATAGAGAGATCCCATTTTGAGTACTTAAGGGGATGCATGTAGAGAATGTATGTAGAGCCGAGGGAGAGCTCGGGAACACCTGTAAAATTATACGTGCATTTGCCATTATTAATACGTATGCTTTTCCTCGCACTGCTATTATATGCACAGTCTGCATGTGTTTATTATATGTCACATCGGGTATCGCTATCATGTATTTGCGTGGAGTTGGTTTGATTTCGTGTTTGAGAGGTCTTTGAGGGTTCATGCCAGAAGGGCATGACAGAGTGTTGAGACTCTGAATACCAGTGCATAGAGGGTGCACTTCTGAACTCTAAGTGGTCAGACGAAGACGTGCTGAGGGCATAGGAATGAAGTCATCACTTTATATAGAAGAAAGACTTTTGTGGTTGTTGAACACCTCAATAGTCAAAGCATTGTTACTGAGTCACTGGTGTGGATAGAACTTTTACTGGGAGTTCTGGAAGAGCTCTACCAAGAGGGTATCGAGCGCGGCGCATGGAAGCAGCGAGAGGAAAGAGCCTGCTGGAGAGTTCCGCCGTGAAGAATTTCATAATTCCCCCGAGATTCGGCGGAGCCCGGTCGAGGACGCCGGTATGCAGCGGAGTGCACAGATAGCGAGATTAGTTAGACTCGCGCCGAGATACCGGCCGGAAGGGCGCTGGAGAGAGAGAGCAGATAACTGTGAGGAAGAACTTCTTTGAGTTCCGTTTAAGCAGCGTAGTCCACCGAGGGACCCGCTGGTTGTTGAATACCCGTAAAGACTCAAAGATAGGTTAAGCTTGGAGAAAGGAGCCGAAGGCATCCATATTCTCCATCGCAGGGAGAAGGAGGAAAAAATTCCCCTGCTGGGTCCGAAGCATTCACCAAGCTCGTGACGATAGCTTTATGCCAAGAAAGACTCTCAAGTAGGAGTGCGTGAGCCAAAGGATTCCGCGGAGGATTCAAAGAGCGTAAGCCTGGTGAAGGCCAGCGCTTACACGCGACGTGCTGGTATAACATCGCTGAGGGTTCGCGAGAGTAGCAGCGAACCGCAGCAACCAAGCCTTTGGGAACGTAAGAAGAAACCGTAAGGAGCTCGAGGAGCCGCATAGAGGGGAAGAAGCCGACACCGCCTGATCTCAAGAAGAAATCCCGCCATCCGTTGGATCGAGAAGTAGCGCACGGCTTAACCTCAAGAGGAGGAGCGCAAGGGAGAAGAGATATGAGTCATCCCACTGGCCCTGCTGTGATCAACATTTAATGTACCGGGCCGATCGGGCAAGAGCCAGGCTGTACATTAGTCGGATATCGGCCTGGAATTCGGATTCTCGGAAAATGGGCAACTGACAAGAAGTCGCTAAACGTCCCGAGGGGACTGACCGTCCGCTGGCGTGAAGGACACGCCGGGCGCAGATCCCGCTGGCTGGTTTCGGGCGCTCGGGCGCCCTAAAGGAGCAGCCCCAACTTTGAAACTCCGGAAGTCGCTACTTCCCCCGACCACTGCAGTCGCTGATCTGGCGACAGATTACGGGCGAAAGATCCGGAGGAGCCTGTTTGGCAGTGTCGCACCGTGATTCGTGGAGGCTGGAACTCAAACCAACCCGGCAGAACAGAGGGAGACATGTGTCGAGGTGTAGGTCTCTCCACAGGAAGAAGACACGTGGTAACGTGGGTTCCTGCCGAAATGGCCGTGCAAGAGTTTATGTCCTCAGTGAAAACTCCGGCAGCCCGGAGATTTCCAGCACGGTGGGTGACAAAAGTCAATGGGTTAGACCTCCCCATGGGATGTTGGCAGGCGGCATCGGGATTTCGGCATTCGGGTTTTAGTAATGCAAGAGTTTCGTGATCCGTGAAATCGCGATCCCGCGATCACCGATCACACGAGCAAGAAGGTGACGCTGCGTGAAGTAACCGGCAGAGCCGCAGTGGAGGACAATGTGTGGCGGTGTACCGGAGTCTCGGGTTTCAGGGTTTTGTGTTGTAGGAGACGCCGACACCACAACCTCCGATTTCACGATAGGGAAACTCAAAGGTGGAAGCGCATTGACCCGGTCAATTCATCTGGGTTTGGGGTTATGAGTTACATGTGATCAAGGTTACGTAATTCGGGCGATCGCTGCAATCTCATTCCGATTCAAAGGGGAATCACCGGCGAGAGTAATCGGGTAGTGGACTCCCGAGGTAGTGGAAGAGAGTTGACTCTTCGGGCACGTGAGAAGCAGAAGGTCCTGGTGGGAGCAAGGAGGAACCGTGAGGGTGGTCTTCCATTGCGTCAATTTATGAGAAAATGGTGAAGAATCTCGCTAAATGGTTGAAAACCCACATGCAGAATGGGTTGATTTTACTTCAAGCGATCCGCTTCTCAAAAAAAACTTAATATTTTTGAGAAATCATCAACAAAGGTACCACCACGCATTTAGCTCAATAAACTTTGATTTTCCTTATTCTTTGGTTTTTCTGGCTTTCTCCAAGCAAGGTAGCCCTCTGATACCATGTCGTTGTTTCATGGAAACCTGCATTGTGAGATCTAGCTAAAGCATACACACAAACAAAGATTATCAAGAAAAGGAAGAGAGATACAGAGTGAAGAATGAGAATCAATGCATATTATGATCTTATCAATGAGTGAGTGATCTTCACTCATATAGAAACAACATCCTATAATTAAGAATTCATGCATAATAGTGATGGTCTAAGATTGAAAGTCTAAAATAGAACCAGTCATGCTAACCCCCATTGAACTAGTGTTACCCCAGGACCCAACTAGTGTGTCAAAATAGAAATTTCTCCAACAACATGGGTTACATCATTCTAATTCTACTTCGTAGTGGGTGGATAAAAAGATAGATGGTTGTAGCCACCTTTTGGTTGTAGCCAAAGAACATAGGGTTTTATAGCCTCCTTCCTGGTTGTGGCTAGAGAATTTGGGAGTTGGAACTTCCCTCAAGCTGGTAGGTCCCGAGAAACTAGGGGTTGGAGCCTCCCTCTGGGCCAGTGTGCCTGGAAACAAAGGAAGTTGGTGCTTCCAATGAATGTAATTTTACAGACATATAAGAAAAATCATTTCGTGGTTTTCTCCCCTCTTGGGTTTCCACGTGTAAATGCTGGTGTACTATGTATTTGTATGATTGTTCATTTGTTCATTGCTTATTTACTCCGCAGCTATTGGATGATAATGTTACATTGATATAACACTTGTTCATATGGTTAAAAATGATTAAATTTCTCTATTAACATTCAATTCCCCCTCCTCAAGAATCCAACATGCACAAGCATAGCCCTGAAAGTATGGACATAGATGTATTTGTAAGAATAATTTAGTAGGTTTGGACAGATATATGAAAGTGGAAAAGAGCATGGTACTCTAGAATTTATAAATATATACAATAGGAAGGGTTAAGAAAAGGAAGTGCAGAAAAAAACCTCTACATGAAGGTAACTCCAAGATAGTATTTTATTAATTCAAGTTTATGTTGATGATATTATTTTGGAAGTACTAATGATAGGTTAGTTTAAATTTGCAAAGAACATGCAGTAATGAATTTCGTTCATTACTGAGAAATATCCTTCTTTGGGTCCCTTAGATACCGCCAAAGAATCCAAGGAATTTTTATTTCAAACCAATTATATCGTAGAAATTCTAAAGAGGTTCAGAATGGAATATTTCGCAAAACCAAGTATATCACTCCCATGAAAACCAAATTTGCAAGTTGAGAAAAGATGATGATTCAATGCTCAAGAAATCAGAGGCTATACAGGTTAATGATTGGTAGCCCACTATATGTGACAACATCCATACCCAATGTAATGCGTGCAATTGGACATGTGGCACGACCAAGAAGCACCAAAGGAATCACATGTATTAGCGCTGAAGAGGATTTTCAGATATCTCAAAGGAACAAAAGAGTTTGGATTATGGTATCCAAAATGAAATGATCTATCACTTATTTCCTACATATATGCAGATTGGGCGTTGTATCATGACTCACGGCTAACTAGTGGAGAAACATCTCTACTCTTGGGTGGAGTGTTTAGTATCATGGATAAGTAAGAAACAATCATCGATATTTATTTATATCCGAGGCATAGTATATTACAACAACATGTTGTACACCTGCTCTATGGATTGAAACAAACTCTGAAAGATATACGTGTTGAGTATGATGAGCCCATATTCCAATCTATTGTGATAATACAAGCACCATCGTATATCTCAAAGAACCTATGATGCACTCCAATAAGAAGCACATTCCAATCAAGTATCACTTTCACGAGAACAAAGTTGCGCAAAAGAACATCTGAGTTGAGTATAAGGGCACAAAAGAACAAGTGAAAACATCTTTACAAAACCAGCTCTAACACGGAAGCCTTATATCTTGGACAGACTCTCGTAGAGACTCAGAGTTATTTCTACTCCAAAATGAATGCTTTTGAATGCTTATCTTATATGTCTTAGATGTACATGAGGAAGCACCATAAAGAGGACACTTCAAGTTGGGATATCAGACAAGTCAGTTAGGGGGAGCAACCCCAAATGGAAAGATGCATTTTCCATTGATGAAAAAGGGGGAGATATTTATCAAATGCAAAGGTAAATTCTTGGAGAGAGAGAATATAGGCACATTTCCAAGGGGAACGATTGTCACAAGGGAATAATGAGCAATACGAATTCATAGTGATACCCTTTTTCAAAGGGGGAGATTTAGTCATATGAAGGGAGAGAGAGTAATCAGAGGCTTATAAACACAAAGAAAAATCAAATGCATGTAGATAGGGGGAGAAACCCCAAGGAGAGTTTGGTTAGGGGGAGAAACCCCAAAGGGAGAGACCATTTTCCATTGATGTCAAAGTGGGAGATATAGAATCATTGATGAGGAGTATAAGCATGAATGTTATCATGACTAAGTATTGCCATCAATGTTGGTGTTACCATCAATGCCAAAGGGGGAGATTGTCAAAAAATTGGCTTAGGTTGATGGA